>JBBPRA010000637.1:0-16624 GCA_038092775.1 Boletus rubescentipes
GTATCGGGGAGAGGAGTGGGACGGCAGAGTCGCTATATCGGGACAGGTCACACTGGCGTCGGGTGATCCACGCCTGCGGGATCAACATGTCTTCGAATCAGCGTCGGCGGCGGGGCGCTGGATCTCTGGACCGAACAGGCAATCTGAGATCAAGGATATATTTTTTTTCACCTGTACGGCAGACTTGTCTACACGAGGCTCCATCTGGATCTTGCGAGGATGAGAGAATGCAATTTCCGCGTGTACACAGCATTGTCGTTTGGACCACCACCACGCTTCGCAGCGCTCCGTGCCTTCCAAACGAAAATGGGTCGAGCCGCGAAGATTGACCCCCTCGTTACATACTTGGTGCGCCTAGGATCTCGTTTGGGTTACTATTCTTGATGTCTCATACATCATCCGAACATGCTCCGCTCACCCATTTATTCCTCAGTCACTTCACTCTCCATCCATCACTCTGATCGCACTCGTGCCCTCTCCCTCGCCCTTACCCTGCTGTCCACCACACCTCGTGTCGTTCAATTTCCCGGTCTTCATGTTCTCCTCGTTCATCCAACGGCCCTGATTATTTCTCCGACTCATCGCCTCCTGCCGCAAGCCTCTCTTCCTCCTCACCCCCGCTCATTAGCACCCCCTGCGCGTGCCTCTTCATACTTATAAACCCAAAATTTCTTCTTTCATTGAATCATAATATTCTTTCCTTCCTCTTTTGCCTATCTGCTTAACTTACTATGACGAGCCCGAGGGACGATCGTATGTACGGAGCTGTTGCCAAAACACGCGGAAGCCCTCCCGGAGGGGATCCGCAAAGTAGTGGTTTCTTTCAGACGGGACAGGGTGGGCGAACTGTGCTCCCTCCTCTTTCTTCAGCATTTCCAACCTCACGTTCTCCAGGTCTGTTTTTTTACATAGTGTTCATCCAATATGCTCAACTTGATGGCTCTCGCCTATAGGGCCCGCAGACTATTCTAATGCGTACTCGCAGCCTCGCTCTTCCCCGCCAAAACCCGAACACATTCCCTCGGGTTACAATCAATGGCCTCCTTCCGCAACGCGTGCGTTCCCTTGCATATCTTCTCCCGCTCTCCCTGCTCAATCCCATCAATCAACCAGCGACGGCTGCCCCGCAACATCCTTCTTATTATGAACACTACGACTCAAGATACCAACAACAGACATACCCGACATACCAATCGCGGGCTTCAGCCACGATCCCCGCAGATCCCCAAGGGTCTCGTAAGCTTCCTCCACTCAGCGTTCCTGCTCCCCCGGCTAGAGATGATCGCTGGCAAGGCGCAAGTTATGGTTCGGTGGGACCTCACATTTCCAACTACGCTGACATTCGCTCCCCCACTGCAACCTATCCTCCCGAGTACGCGCAGTTCCAGACTCACACTTCTTATTCCTACCCACCTGTGCCCGAACCACGCAGTCACCCGAGCCAACACCACTCTATCTATCACTCGCATCAATCATCGATGGGCGGTGGAGTATACCCGCACGAGCGTGGAGTCCCTGCACATGTGGAGGCGCATGGTCCTTCTCCATATGCTAGAGGCCATGTGACAAACAGCGTGCTTACTCAAGAGCCTGCTTCTGTGCTGGTCACTGAAGAACCCGTCATCAAGAAAAAGCGCAAGAGAGCCGATGCAGCTCAACTCAAGGTCTTGAACGAAACCTATGCTCGCACTGCATTCCCATCGACTGAGGAACGTGCCGAATTAGCTCGGAAGCTCGATATGTCCGCCCGAAGCGTTCAGATATGGTAGGTTACCTGAGACCTTGACTTGACAATGCTGACACCCGAAACAGGTTTCAAAACAAGAGGCAGTCAATGCGGCAGACTAGTCGCCAGGCCGCTAGCTCTGCGACGAGCGGGACACATCAGCCTTTTTCGCTGTCATCTCAGTCTGAGGACGTTGCACACTCATCATATGGCGGCAGCCTAAGCCCCACCACGCTCCCTAATCATGGCTTCGTCCAGCGTTCAGACTCCCGCCCAGTAGTGGGTCCTGACGCTCGGGCAGCTCCCCAGCCCCGTCGCGAAGATGACTCTCGCAAGTGGTCATCGACTCGATATTGATCTCGATCGTTCGCCATCTTGATTTCATATCTTTCTAGATTTTCGTATACAATTCATGTCACTCTTTGGAATTCCTGCATCTTCAATATTCACCAGGACAACGATCATTCATCATGTCTTAACTTACACGCCCTTAATATTGTACATATTCCTTTTATACCTAACACCATCGACACAACCCGATTTGTTTGTTTGTTTTGTGTACCAGTGTTCCAATGTGACAGTAGCGCAGTGCCGTATGTACTTCTGGCGTCTTATTTTTTTTCTGGATCAAGTGGGGATAGAAGTAGTACGTATTATTCGAACCTGCCATGAGGAATGCATGTCATCGGAGCTCCGCGGTTTGTTGGGCAGCGTGTTGTTTTGAGCCTCAGAAGCTGCCCTGCACGACTAAACAAGTGTTGTGTTCAAGTATACGTTTTTGGAATAGCCCATCGGCTAACCTAGATCTCGACGACTTGTGTGCGTGATACGGAGATAGATCATCAATGGGATCGATAAGATACACGAGGTTTCAGTAGGTCATCCCGTACAGCTTCTTTTTCGTGTACGGAATTTTTTTTCTTTTTGATTATTATGTAGCTAACACAAGAGGAATATTGGTGACGGGCGTCGACGGGGCATAAATTGCGCGATTGATTCGGACTGCGGACAGACATCTCCTTCCTGGGGATTGTGTGGGGTTGAGAGGGGACGTTATCACGTCTTCGTCACTACTCGCGTTGACATGGATACTATGGGAGAGCGCTTTCCTCGTAACATGATGTGGTTGATGTGAGTCGGACCAACCCGTAAATATGTATTTGCGTTCATTTAACGGGCGTAAAAATATCGACGACTCGGCGTCCTGTCAGGCCCAAGGCCCAGCGGTGGCTTGGCGCTCAGCGCTCAGTGTCGATGAGTCATTTGTGTGTCAATGGATGAACATACGTCGTACGATCGCCCTGACACTGGCTGCTGCAAATGAATTTGTGGCGATCATGACTGGACATGACAGGTAGACCTAGAAGAGTTTACTTTTAGCACTGTCCGTTGATCACGGACTAAGGGGAGACTAAGCGGCTCGCAAACGGCCAGGTGCGCTGTAACGACAGTTTCGAGAAGACGGGCAAGTTGAGCTCTCACTTGGCCAGCCAATCCACATTCAAACTATTTGCTTCCGACATCAGTTTTCTACTGAAAAAGGCAATCTTGGATCGTCGCCGATGCTTCCGCGGATAAATGCGAGTGATCCCCCGGCCACCACCGGAATTCTATCTATCTATATAGTACCTTCTAAGGATCAACATCGCTGTCAGTATCCTCCGGCTTAGGCCCCCCGTGAGTAAGCCATGCCAGCCTCCTTAGCCTCCTTCTCTCCTCCTGTGCCTTCAATTGGTTGCGAGTCAATTTCTTCTTCTTTTTCACAGCAACCACGTTCGCCGCAGTAGCGCCCTCTTCTGCGCCGCTTACCACAGGGGTTGCAGCATTGGATACAACCGGGCTCGTTACCAGCGAGCGAACAGGAGTATTCGCACCACTTCCTTTCGGTGATTTCGCATCGCCTAGGATGTCTTCAATCACGGCGGTTTTCCCTTTATGTGTCATTCGCCCGGCTTCGATTTCCCAGATTTCAGAGCCTGATTTACTTAAATGAGCCAGAAATGAAACAGGGGGCGTGGTGATGTATTACGCACATAGAGAAGTGACGAACTCGTGGTTGTGGGATATGATCACCTGCGTGGACACGGGCCCATCAGCCTCGATCGGGGTCGATGTAAACAGTGGAAAACATACGACTGCGCCGGTCCAATTTTTGATTGCAACTGCAAGCCCACCCAAGGCCTCACGATCCAAGAAGTTACTGGGTTCATCGAGCACACAAATCTACATGTGAACCCTCAGAGGCGTCTCTGCAGAGATATCACGTGCTACATACCTGAGGATTGTTCCAAAGGCAGGCTGCAATTACGAGTTTGATTTTCTGACCTTTAACCGAACAGTCAACCGAATTGCGTCACAGCCAAGCCATTTCATACCTCCAGAAAGCCCGGATATCTCGTTGTATTGAGCGATATCTCCATCTAGCCCAATATCTTCAAGATGTTTCCGAACCAGGTCTGCACGAGTTTCCTTCGCACCGGCGCCCTCTCGGGAAGATTCCAGGTCATCGAATTGCTGTATCACCTTCCCATACCCTTTGGCGAGAAGCTGGTCTCGCGGGATCCAAGTATTCCACTTGTGATCCAACCCACGCCACTTGATCTCGTACTGGAACGACTTCTTGAGCTTTTGACGTCCCATAACGAGCTAAGTGACCCTAATCAGCCAACCATGCTCGCATTAATACTGCTTGATCAAACCTCTAGTTTGCGTTTAGACCCGTCTCTCCCCACCCATTCCTGTTCAAGAATGGCCTTCTCCCCATCGGTCAAAACACGGGTGACTTTCTCCAGGATTTCTCCTGATGACGTGGCAAAGTCACACCGTTATTACTTCACTCAGTCAAGTCAGGTTGACACCTACGATCGTGGCCGTCTTGGAAACGCCATTGAATATAACCGATGGGTGTTTTCTCTAAATGACGCTCTGTCATATATGTCATTATTAATTCATTGGATCGATGAAAGTCAAAAGAGCTGACCGATGTGATGGGTTGCGTGTTGGGATACGTAACCTACCCGTAGTGCTGGGTGCTTGTAAACTGTGCCTTGTTGGGGCACTGTCTCTCCCTAAAACAGAGATTAATCATAAATCAAATATATTTTGCGTGTGCACATTCACGTACGGTCAATAATTTGATTAAAGTTGACTTTCCAGCACCATTAGGCCCGATTATACCGACTCGGCTGAAAGAGGAAAAGAAGTCATTCCCGGTAGATAGAGCAACGGTGGCGGAAATGAAAGCTTACCTTGAAAGAGATAACGCACAGCTAACGTTATAAAGACTTGGTGTCGACCGTCCTGGGTAAGTGAATGTGCAATTCGACATCTTGAGGATGGCACGCGTATTGCTCCTTACCCCCATCAAGGAACCAGGGGATGGGAACGCGAATTTGACGGAGGTGGCCTCGAGAGTGTAGTAAGACCTAGCCTCGGGGTGCTTGTCCACAAACGCCGAGAGATTTCCCGGATAGTAAACGAGCTAAGACAAGCCACGTTAGTTCACCGCGGTGAATCGAAGCGGAGGAAATCACCTTCTTGGATTCGTAGTGAATTATATCCGACGTGACGTTATCCAGAAATCTAGGAGCATTGATTAGTTCCTCGACAGCAGGACATCACGATCGATACTCACCCTGAATCGTGACTGACAATGAGACATGTGACATTCTTTTGGGCAACAAGCCACTGTTCCAACCAAAGCACAGAGGCACGATCGAGCTATATTCGATCGAGGAACATATGAATGGGGAAAATGCCCGAGATAACGCAGGACGTACATGGTTCGTGGGCTATTTGCGGTGATAACCGTCAACCCAAGAGTAAATTATTAATTAAATAAACAGATACGGACCTCGTCGAGAAGAAGCAAGTCCGCATTATACAGCATCGCGCGGGCCAGCTCCAGCTTCATTTTCCAGCCCCCTGAAAGTCCGCCGACGATGTCGGCCTGCCTAGCATCATCGAAGCCAACCTCAAGGAGCTGGCCCCTGATCTTCGGCCTTGGCATATCCTTGAGCGATTTGTCTGGATAAGTGAGACAATGCTTTAGACGATGTACTTGGCGAACGACCCACCGGAAGCTACGAAGTCCAGAACGGACAGTGAGGTATCTTCACCTTGCAGCGAATGTTCTACCATAACACATCGTACTTGATCCTGCGGTGGAAAGTTCTCCACCTTCCCATCACGTAGCTGACGCATGAGGGTCGACTTCCCTGATCCATTCGCGCCCAGAATGCCGTATCTCCGCCCACGGAAGAGACGAAGAGTGGTGTGTGAGAGAAGTAAGAGTGCACCATATGCAAGCGAAAAGAGTGTATCGCACAGCAATTCACCCTCTTCGTCGGACCCACGTTTTACCGTCCCAAGTTTCGCCTGGATGGAAGGTCAGTCCACAGAAATAACGAGAAAGAAGCCAAACCTACTTGTTCGACGGCGTGCAGATGTAAGCGAACCCTCTCTGCAAATTTTGTTGCTTCATCTTCCCCTAACCATGGCTTCATGTATAACCCAACACATCGATTCCATTGTGATTTCTCAAGAAAACGTCTCTGATAGACTAGATCAACTATCATGGATGCCTGGAATTGAAGGGACGATGTCAACAAGGTGTGCCTTGTTGCCGAGGGTTGATTGGGTTCCGTTGCAGACCGTACGACAAGGGTTTCATCCAGTAGAGTGAGCAGGATTTTGAATATCTCAGCTGTCTCAACATCTAGATCTCGCGAAGGAGGAGTGCTATTGGATGACGCTCCTGACTTCATCAGCGTGTTCAGCGCGGTCTCCGCAAACGCGCGGACCTGCAGGGCTAATAAGAAAGTACACGAGGTAACATTCTTCAACTGGATTGCTAACCTCGGGGAACGCAGCGCTGTCCGCGATTTTTTTGACGCCGTCCACGAGAGGGCTCAGGTACCGTGCAGCAACCTGGGGATTCCTCACGAGTTTCACGAGATTGTCGACGACTACCACCGTACGCCGCTGAACCTCCATGCTGCGGTCGTTCAGCGCTCGTATAAGCAACGGTACAAGGACCGCAAGAGCGGGTGCAGTCACTTCAGCAACAAACGTTGTCGATGACAGTGCCTTGATGCACGCAGGGACGGTGTCGGGATTAGACATACATTTGACCAGCGCGGGTACATGAGGTGCCAGATCCGGGTTTGCAAGCGTGTTGCAGAGCGACGTAGCGCACTTGACGGCCGAACTGGCAACCTAGTGAATCGTCAGAACGTCCTGACGCTCGAGCACCACCACGACAAGTACCTCTTTTTTGGTGTCGTGCATTGCAAGCTCGACTTTTGGGAGTATATGACCTAACTCGTCGGCCACGGCTTCCTTGGCAGTTACGACAAAGCTCTTCAGCGCGTCTAACGCGCCCACCTTTGTTTGCCATTTTCCTTTTTCTAGGGTGTCCTCTAAAGTTCTAAACACGGTCCTCGTCGCCTCTGGGGGGAAAAGTTGTAATATGGCCTTGGTCGCAGCGGTGGCAGCAACTCGCACCACATCTCCCTTATCGGAATAGAGGTCAAACAAGATGGGGAGACTGGGAAGTAAGAACGGTGCGCTGGGTGCTCCAAGAACGGCGGGGAGCGACTGGAACCCAATCGCTGCGGATTCTCGCTCGTAGCCTGATTTCTTGTTGAGCGCAAAGGTGTGCAAACTTTGAATTACATTTTGATCGCTAAATTAAAGCTTCAGCTAACTTGGCCGTTGACAATTAGGATGAACGACGGACATGAGTGTCTCTACTCCAGCCTTCGAGACAGCAAGTGCAAGCTTATCTGCTGCTGCTTTAGCATCTGTGCAAAGTTAGTTGCACTCGTGGGCCCCTTCTGTCATCTGATTCGACTCACCCGGTCCGGTTGGCGCAGAACGCAATGAGTCGAGAATAGATGCAAAGTCAGCATCGTTCGTAGTAAGAGCAGGAGACATTGAAGGGTGCGACAGAGGGATCGCCGGATATCGTAGATTAGGGTAATTGTATGTTTGCTTGGACTGGTATATGGGTGAGATTACAGACGACGATCCTATAGTCTAGAGGTTGTGCGGCTGTTAAGGCAAAGCCAGAGGCGTTGTGCTTGTCAGGGTTGTGGTATGGCGTAGAGATGGATTTTTCTTGACGAAACGTGGCTGGTCCCTAGTTTGTCCAACCAAAACCTTCCTCAGCTGATCAATGAACGTCTGAACAAGAAACAGTTGAACGAGAAAAGTCTACTCGCTTGCAACGAAGTGTAAATTTCAGATCTTACAAATTGGGAAATACATGTCGATACAACACTTGCAAATCTAGTACACGTCCTTGCCATCCATGTGCTAATTGCTACATGATCAAAACGTCCGATTCTGTAATATTATGATGTGTCTGTCACTAGATTGTGCCATTCCGTAGGTTGTCAAACTGACTATGTTCATACCTCAACCAGTTGGGGCTATGATCGAGCGGGCCCATTGCGTCCTTTACGATCCTTACTAAACTCTGTCCAGGAACCGGGTCCTTACCCGGACCACCTTCCATACCTTCCCTGTAACTGCCCTTGTCACCGCTGAGCTCCCAAAACATGCTGCCACCGAGTCCCTGCTCGCGGATCCACCGACCCTTCATCGCACCGATCTGCTCGTTGTCAAAGCTGATCATCTCCCTCTTCTGATAATCATACGACCAGCTTGCAATCCTCTGGTCGTCCTGGAAAACGTAGGACCCTGGGAGTGGGAGAACGCGATAGTCGTACACTCCCTGTTCCCAACTTCCAGGACCAAGACCGGAAAAGGGTGTTCCAGGACCGGCGGTGTTCGCAAAGCTCCTACCATAGAGCGGAATCCCTAGGACCAGTTTGGATCTCGGAACACCGTTGGAGCTATACCATTGGACAGCGTCTGCACCGTTGATTGGGGGTCCATATACAGTGGCTTGATGATTGGCAACCGCGTCCCAAGATCCGGCTGAGGTAAGTGTTATTATACTTTTACTACCCAACATCACGCGATGACTTACAAAAGTCATATGCCATCAGATTCCAAAAGTCGAGATAGGGATCCATCCCATGAATATCCAATTTCCTGTAATTGTCCGGTCCACATGGTGCAGCGATCTAAGGGCCGTCAACCAAACGTATTCCATTGGTGAGCAAGTGTGCACTCACGGTCAGCAAGAACTTGTGGTGGATGCGCTTGCTATGGGCATGTTGATCTAGGGCAAGTCGGAGCTCCTTCAGAAGCTCGCGATAACCGGCTGCTTGTTCGTGATTAGATGGATACTCGTAATCAACATCAAGGCCGTCTAAACCATAGTCCTCCAACAGTCTAACAGCAGACTGTACAAAGTTATAGCGTGTCTGGGGATTGATGACGACAGGGTGGAAAGAGGGAGAGTAAGTCCAACCACCGATAGAGAGGAGGACCTTGAGATGTCTATTCTGCTGTTTGAGTTTATGAATGGCTTTGAGGTTGCCATAAAGGTTGTTCCCGGCGTCATTCCAGGAGTCGCCAGGGTAGTGTATATCTTTGTCCGCCCAGACGTCGGACATGAATACCTCCCCGGTGTCAGCTCTCACGTTGGCGAAAGCGTAAAGGATATGTCTAGGTGATATGAGAATGTTGTGACAGCGCGGACGGGACCGAGACGCACGTCAGGTCATGCACAGGGATCAGAGAAGGCGGAAACTTGCGCCCGTAAATGCCCCTACGAGCGATTAACCGAGGTACCAGATGACTAGAGAGACCTACCAGTTCACAAAACTGGTCGCGTGGGTGAGCATGAGGCGGCCGAGACAAGATCTAGGTGCTTACTAGCCAACACTGTATTTGCCATGCATCTCCATGGATGGTGAGGATGACGGTACCGCAAGTGACGTAGTCGATGATAAAAGCAGTCGTGAATCCGTGGGCGTCACCACCGATTGATCAATGACTTGGTTGACTGGTAACGGGGGATGGATGGGATGGATGAAATAGTACTGGTAAGCGTTATACACAGCAGCGAGAGCTGCAATACA
Source organism: Boletus rubescentipes (assembly GCA_038092775.1). Classification (NCBI taxonomy): domain Eukaryota; kingdom Fungi; phylum Basidiomycota; class Agaricomycetes; order Boletales; family Boletaceae; genus Boletus; species Boletus rubescentipes. The sequence goes on from JBBPRA010000637.1 coordinate 9,724, forward strand.
GAGAAAAGGAAGAATATATTTGCGAATGGATGAGCGAGTGGACTGTTGAACGGTGGCGGGTGAAGGGACTGGTTGAGATGCAGTTGAAGACATCAAAGCTAATAAATAACCCACTACACTGCCAGCATTCCAACCCTGTACAACTACATGACGTCATTTAGTACAGAGGAACCTCGCGATTACAACACGATAACAACACACATATATGTACCATACATTCACGCCTAGGGAAAAAATGAACGGATCATGAATGAAAGAAATTACAATAGTCGAGTGACGACACCAAGGCCCTATCATAGCCTGTAAGTGGAAATTCCCAGCATAGTTTGAGGTCTTTTACTAACCTTTGTCTTCCCTTCTCTAAATAGTAGCTTCATCCCAACCTTGATAAACTCCGGGTGTGATATAAATTCGAATTGGACCGTCGCACGATCTCCTGTGCGTAACACTCCCTGTGGATGATCCATAGATAAAATCCGGACAGTCTGTCGCACAGCCTGCAAGTCATGAGGTTGTCTGGTATTGACTATAAGCATAATCGACTTACTCCACAGTGAAGCATCGCCTGAATGGTCAAGGTCATTTGGCTCGTCAAGCAGAGCGAAAGGTGGGTGAACGTACCTGATAGTTTCGCTGCATAGTAGTATTGTGGCTGCAAATAGTTGTCATTCTCGCATCAACGCCACCAATGCTAGGACTTACTATAGAATGAGGACTTGTCCTTCAAACTGAAGGGTGGCTTCAAGGAGTCAGGTCTGGTTTGTAGAGAACGACATTGATCTATACCTTTCGGCGGGGTGTCCGATCTGTGTACAACAACCATCCCTTTCCTGATTGCTGCGCGCTTGACACGCTTCAGTGCCAAAGCCACGCATTGACCAGCTTCGGCTGAAGCTACATCCGCTCTATCTTACGTTGTCAAACACTTGAGCCAACAACAATAGGGACCACGAACCGTTTTCTTTGCATACTACGAATAACGGTTTGCTGAAAGTTGCCGTTGGAGTCGGGTCCAAACAAGATCGAGTCACCTGTCTTCACCCTGCCGCTGTTTAGAATGCCATTAACCACTGTGCCGACGTAGGGCACAGACCAAACTTCGGTCACAGAATACTATAACAAGTCAACCAAGCATCGCGGATAAGCCAAGCGAAATTACCTCTAGAGGTTGATCAATTGCAAAAATCTCACGATTGGTATCAGAAGGGGGTAGGAGGTTCAGGAACGTGCGAAGCTATAATATGAATGAGCCAATAATCGTGGAAGAGCATGCTTAACCGACGTGGTCGAGACCCTCCCCAGTAACGTTCGAGATTCGAAAGATGGGACACAACCTAAAGTGAACGTCAGCTAATGTCGTGCAATGACACTAGCACTGACTTGCGATGTGCAAAGAGGCTTGTTAGCTCTACTGCCACCTCGGTCGAGTTCACGAACACTGGCGACTTCCTGTAAATCACTAAGATATGTGACGCACAGCATAATAGAAATATTTACCTGCACCCGGGGCTCCTCAGAATCTTTACAACTTGTTTGGTTGTCTCGGCAAGGATATTAGGTGGAGTCATGTCAATCTCGCGAGATTTTAGCATTACACAAGGGCAAGAGTGCTGCAAGCATTACTTACCTTCGTGATACAAACAATGACAGGGACATTTAACGCCAATGCTATCGCTAAATGCTCTTTGGCCATCCCGATAAGACCCGCATTTGCACCAATCATCAACATGACACAGGACGGTGCACCAGATGTCAGTCCATAGAGAGTGGTCTTCAGATATCGTTCGTGACCAGCTAAATCTGCGGGACTTCCGTAACCGGGTAAGGACAGATGAGGAACAGAAGCACATACCACTAAATGAGACAATCTTTGCTGAACGGGCAGAGATTTCGTCCCACCCCAGCTTGTCGCGCCGAGCGCCCTCAAAATCATGAGGACTGGTTGCACCGGGCAAGATTGGGACACCAGACACCGAAAACCCGAGAATCTATATAGAGCTAGTAAGAAGGGACCGATCTAACCTTAAGGCGCGCTGACCTCCATGCCAACACTAGAAGTCCGACCAGTCTCAATCTCGTGTTTATGTCGGAACAGCGTCACTCGCGCTCTGCCCCTCCCATCATCGAGAGCACCTGTCAGTATGATTCAGGGAGAGCGGAGAAATGTTATGAATCGAAGGTACCTCGAGTGAGTACACCAAGTGTGGTAGACTTTCCCGAGTCGACGTTCCCAACCACGGCGCAACGAACTTCAGTGGTCATAGCAACACTTGGCGGTGGAAGACGTAGTAGAAGAGTGACTCTTGGGTGCAAGCCTCCAACACGGAGTAATACTGAGGCCTAATTAAGTGTTTGTAATAAGTTCGGGAGCAGGGGGAAGTTGTGGCGAGGCTCGTACTTTCCCTCCGATATCATCCTGGGCCCTGGAAAGTATGGTTGCGAGTTCGTCCACCTCATCTTGCGTTCGGCCGATGCCGGTCCAGCCTGGAACACTATCGAACTGCTCTCCGTTAAAGAGTGGATCGGGGGGTGGGCGGTGGCCTATCCGGAAAACATACTCCCCCTGGAATTGGGTCAAGAGTGACGCTAGTGCACTTCGCGCCTGCTCATCGTTGCGTGCAGTGAGCAGTTCCTACGGAGACAAATATTTAGGTGCTTATCTAGGATGATTGAGCAAGCAGCGACTCACCAGTATTCGATCCTCCTGGTCGGATGAATGCAAGTCCAACTGCTCGCACAGTGTAGTACCCGCCTCCGATACGCTGGGTACACTGGGTTCCCGCCGTTTCCCATCGAAAGATAACACACGGCCTGTCTGCGAGTGCTGCTTGGTGCGTTCTCGAACGTGAATTTCCTCGATTTCCGCCTGAAAGTTCTTTAGGGTAGTCATGACGCTGGATAGTCTCGAACGAAATAAGATCGAGCAGTTGTGGAAAGATGCATAGGCTTGAGAGTCGACACGTAGCAGAGGAGAGAAGAGCTAAGTTAGGGCAAGAGGAAAGCATCCGTGATATCCCGAATACTCACCTTGTTTGAAGTTGTTCTACCAAAGGTGCGGTGCGCCTTAGGCTATGAGATTCATTTATAAGTAGTAGTCGATCCAAGGAGTCATCTGCACGAGTCACTTCGGCAAAATGCCGCGGCACACATGCCAAGTAAATCCCAGCCAAGAAGTAGAATTCCACCATTCAAGCACTCAGCGTTGAAGCTTGATCAGGATCTCAAGGCAAAGATGACTGTAGCAACATGATGACCTTGTTTTTTTTTTGTCTGCGGCCGCTAGCCTGCTGGCTTCGACTCATTCATATTGACGATATTGTAGTAGTACCTGCAGCGAGCTTGCCAGATTCAGAGACTTCGATTACTACTTCACGCTGAAAGACCCAGGTTTTCGCGTACACTGAGGTGCGAGAAGGTCTTTGCTTTATGCTGTGCAGTGTGGACCCACTGGTGGACCCACCGCACGTGCTTGACGCGTTCTTTTTGTGACGCGTATTTCGAGTGAGAACACATAACAACTCGTCCACCACGATCCTGACACTGATATGGCGGCCTACTCTGCCCCGCTGTCAAACGGGGTTCATTCGTCTCAACATGCAAACCTGCGCGTAGTACGCGGTTCACAACCCGGTCTACTCGATCCATCCCAACCCTCTCGCCTCCTACGCTTCCCAGACTCGAAACTATCTTTTGCTTCCTTCGATCCCAAGACCGCGCTACCAGAGGAATCGGATTCTAGCGCACAGAAAACCAGAAATACCGGGAACCTTGCACCTCCCAAACGCATCGTCGTCGAGACTACGTCCAAAGGAGCGAGTTTTTGGCGGTTCGTGCCACGGGCGCGCCTCGAACAAGGTGCACAAGACGAAGGCATCTGGCCACGCGTCATTGACATATGTGGGTGAGCAGGACGAAAACGTTGGACGATCCGACCAACACGACATTCACCTATCGAATCCCAGTGAAAAGGTCCAATGTTACCAGGAACAATGGGAGATATACAAACTTGACTCCAAATACCATTGCATCGTATATCCTTGGCCTAAATGCTCCACTGTCACTTGGGTCGAACTGCCAAACCAAGAATTCGAGACCGCAGATCCCTACTCAGGCAAACGGTCGCGGTGGTCATCTCCGGAGACAAGCGAACCGACTGGACAAAAGAAAGCTCGGTCTCGTCCCCCAGATGGAAGGCTTGAAGCCGACTTCGATTCCGACGAGGACGAGGTCGAAGACATGATCATAGATGAATCCTTCTCACAAAAACCAAGGTCAGGTCGAAGACCCGATCCCACCAGTCGGGAGAAAGTCAGGAAGGCACGACTTAATAGGTGGGCAAAGAATAGGATGGCCCATGGAAAGCAAGTTCAAGATACTACTGTTCCTCCAGATGGCAGTTTCTCCATGCGAGTTGATAGCGACGACATCTTCCCCTCTCAAAGCACCCCATGGCCGATCGAAGAAAACGTCAAGCGCAAAGGTCAGATTCTGTGGCTGAAACTGGCCGAGTTTTCTTACATGGGTTCTAGGCGACACCTTCACAGGATCTGACAACGACAGCGATCGAATGTCGTGCGATCGTTCTCCGCATGGCCACAAACGTGCTCGAACCTCGCCTCCAGAGAGTCGGAGAGGTGTGAACCATAGCCATGTCCGGAACGGGAAGAAACGATCAAATAGGTTACGCCAGTATCCGGACCTCAATCGACAACACCAAGAAAAGAAGTTTGTCGAATCATTGCGTTTTGCTTTCGTACCTCCAGGTCCATCTCTACATATGTTCGGTACTTTGAGTGTATGTTGACACGATTATAGAGTCAGTGCCTGAAGTAGAGGAAGAAGAAGCAAAATACGGCAACCCGGAAACACATTCTCAAGGAACGGATGACCCGCCGTTGGAGGCCGATCACTCTCACGAGGCAGAAATTGCCGAATCAATTCGCAAGCTTCGCGAGCTTGAGAAGGACCGACCGTTATGGGAAGCAGAACGCAGGAAAAGGGAGACTCGTGAGCGCACTGAAGAAGAGGAGCGACTTGCCAAGGCCGAGCGTCGACGAAAAGAAGAGCTGAGACTGAAGGAACAGCATGAGGCCGCCGAACGAGAGAAACGGCTTGCGCAGGAGGCGGAGAGGCGTGCGCGGGAAGAAGAACTTCGTCAACGCGAAAATCGCCAACGGCGACAGAGACAGCGATGGGAGTCTGGGCCGTGGACGACTCATAGGGCGCTAGAACGTTATCGAATGCTCTCTGACGAATTCGATGAAGCCAAGTTTACATCAGGACAGTCAATCACTTTCCACGATATTCCGTGGCCTGTGCTACACGCCCCGTCACGTCTGACGGTCGAGGATGTCGACTGGTCGGCGGTGGAGATCTTTTTTGCCACTGTCAAACCTCATATGCGGCTGCAGGACTACAAAGAATTCGTCGAGAAGAGTCATCGGAGATTCCATCCAGATAGGTGGCGGGCTCGCAAGATATGGGTAGCAGTAACGGACGAGGTGGAGCGTGGCCACCTGGAAGTTGCTGCCAATACAGTGGCACAGGCTCTTACACCAATTTGGAGAATGGCAAAAGAGAAATAAACCATATCATCGTATCATTTTCTATCAGACCATTCCTTGATGGGCCGCAGCCAATGAATGTGGGTGATGACCGATCTGTTTTTTCGATGAACTCTACTGCATATTAACATTCTCGCCCGCTTTCGCATGCTAGTGCATAGACCTACTATCGTCTCTACCCAATCTGGTTCTGTTATGTACGCCAACCTGTTGTATTGTGCCACCATGGCGTCTCAGCTGAGACGATCTGCTAGATTCTTATCGCAACCTCACTTCATTCATCACTTACATCAGCTTGCTTCCGATAAATTTGCTAAGCACTTCGTGGAACCAGAAGGAACCAGTGCGTGAGATCAATCATATTCACTGTCCCATAACTTGGTGGCTTTCCAAGCTGGCAGGACACTCACGTTGGGCAACGGTGTGAAAACCAGTGTCGTCTTGAGCAGGCCTGTCCCATCAAAGTTCCTTGAATCTTCTCAGAGTCCGATAGTCTTCCAGCTGATCCGACATGCTTCGGTGAGTTGCTCTCTGATGTTTACAAAGTTTCACACACCAGCAGTGCCGAGTTGTTTGAAACTCCGTGCTTGTCATGATCACTGCCATCTCTTTCATTCGCCACATGTATGTAAATATTGCTTTTTGCCTCCAATGGCAAGAACGATTCGAACGCCCATCAACACATTGCAATTACAATCGCCTGGTGGGTTCAAGTTGCCCTTTGACCACCGCAGCGTGGCATCCCGCGGTGTGACGGTCCGTGATTGTAAGACCGCAGCCAAATCAAGGCAAAACTATTCTTGGTGCTTCCCACTGTTCCCCGCGTTCTTGGACTCATCTGAACATAGTGGCGGAGGTTCGTGCCTCACATCCATCGTGATGAAGGGATGACTGATTGTCGTCCCATGGACTGCGACCAGATACCTTCGCTCTAGCATCTCTTCAAAGATAGTATCTTCCAGAATGTGTCCTTTGGTTATAGTCATGGGTGCTCTCGTTCTCCTTTAGGTCCGATCGCGAAGTGTGATGGTCCCAATCTATGAAGTGGATCTCATAGAGTCTGGTCTCGGGTGCACCCGCCGAATGCATGCGAACTCCGTTTCGTAACCCTGCGGGGGGTCCTATAAAGATACGCCCGGTGGGATCACATTTCCCCGGCGACCCATCCTCGTATTTGGTAGACGCTGCAATTCCCTGCGACTTTTACAATGGCGGACGCTCCTTCCACTCTCAAGCCAGCAGAGACCGCTGTCGCGCTCATCGAGATGGCTGTGGCAAAACACAACACTCGTTGGGACAAGACCTTCTTTAAAGCTGTATGTTTCTCGCGACGTCCA
>JBBPRA010000638.1:0-16587 GCA_038092775.1 Boletus rubescentipes
GGGAAAGAAGCATGAGATTCTCGCTTTCGTGGGATAACTCCCCCTCCTGAACTGTCGTAGACGACGGTACATCCTCATCCAGAGATGACATTGACCGGTGGATACGGTGGTCTGGAGCGTATACCTCGGCCATCTCTGGCAGGAGGCTGCTTCACTGAGTAGGAGAATAGGAGGAAACGTGGAAAAGGTAGATTTTCCCGGAGAATTCACTGGCGGTCGCGCGCCAGTGTGCTAGTTGAGAATGCGAGCAAAATTTAGACGCTGATGCCACGATCCTCCCACGGAGATGACGAGAGATTGATGTCCGGTAAATAAACAACTATCCGTGGCACGGAGAACTACCTATACTCCGACCAGAGAATACAGCTGTGGTAGTCGCAATTTTGAAACGACTCTATGTGATGGCAGACATTCGCTAAACCCGCTTACTATACTCTTTTCTCTGAAGGATCGCTAAAAGAATTTACCAGCACCTATCTTCGCGGCGCAAATTTCTTGGGTAGTAGCAGGATTTCGATACAATGGATCTATCATGAATGACAGACTTATGGGGCGAGCGGAGGTGTAATGACATCATTTGTTACCTCGCAAGGTTCCACTACAGCCAACGATGCCCTCCTCGCGTGTGAAAACTGCTGCCATTATGGTCTTCCCCAGGACGAGCGGTACCTGTGTGCGCATGCGGAAAACCGCGACGAATGACGTCGTCAGCCCTGCTTGATGCAACAACTGGGTCACCACACTTTGGTATACGAGTACCTCTAGACCTCTTGAACAAAGTATTCGAGGGCCGGAAAATGATAGAAACACTAAAAGATAGCACTACGAGCACAACTACAGTCGGTCTTGTGGAAAGCGGGACGAAAGGACAACGCACGTAGTAGTGATGATAGTCCAAGAATCGGCATGTTCGTGAATGGGCAAGACGGCCACGACCTCGCCTAAGTCGCTCGTGACAATGAGCAGACTAGAAGTGACCCAAATTTCAATGACGCACCTACTACAGTTGGTGAATATGAACTCGGCCCCTCACAATGAGATTTGTAGCCATCACTGACAGAGAAGTACGAAAAACGAATGACTTCGTCAGTTCATCGGGAAGATGGCTAGGCTCCCATGCTGGTGCTCGAGTTTGGACACAAGTGGACCTTTAGGCGAGAAGCTATCCCCAGACACACGTGCTCGCGCTGGATCATCATCCATGTTTCAGCGGACACTCGGAATTCGCACCCTCTGGAGATGTGAGCCTTAGAGTTGAGGTTAAGGAGCTCGGTGAGTCGTCGTGACGGCGGGGATGGCGGCAGTCCGTCCGTTAATCCCGGTGGGATACTAAGACTTATCGGAGTTTGAGCTACTTGGGCTTACCTTTTTGAGAAGGTATGTAATTCACATCATTCAGAATGACATAGCGTTGTTGAGATGCTAGTAAAAGACCCTCCGGATTACCAAGTGTTAGTGTTTTCCTTCGCGCGTAGCGCGAATTAAACGATTCATTTTTTATCGGACTCCACCAGGTATGGATTCAGATGACGTGCCGTCGTGACGACTCGGACGTGACGCTCCCCCCGCGGGCCGGAAGCAAGTACATCGCTCGACCGCGTCTAAGACTCAAAGCGCCTTGTGCCGTGCATTGGGGGCAAGCTCTGTCCGTTGCCCTTTGCCGTAGTGCCACTCAAAAAAAAAAAAGACTCAAAGTGGCAGCGGAAGAGTCCTAGCAGTATTATCCTGTAATGTCCCCCCGAAAAATGTCCTAACGAAACATGCATAGGGATAGGGTCGTCGGTCACGCCTCGACCCAAAAACGTAGACCAAGGGAAAGACGAGAAAAACCAAGTTCGTGGATGAAGGTTGTCACGAAGCTAAGTTAGGACCGTCAGTTACACGGACAAGCGAACTAAAAAAAGCATCTGTCCCAGTCCCCACTCACAGAGTATCTCAAAATACGGCATCTAAGTTTAGAAATACCCCCGTGTCCCCCAAAATGCACGCGCGTGGTCCGTGCTCGTTCAACACCTCGCTGGCGATGGTGATGCAACGGTCAGAAAGAATCGCGTTCGGTTCGGTTTTTGTGAACGCCGAACCGAACGTGAGGTAGCGTTACATTTCCGAACGCCGAACTTGCCAGTGACGACTCAGTGACGAGTCACGAACGTTACGGCCAGCCTGAGACAACAACGGTGATGTAAATCGGCTCGGATGCTGATACGGGCTTGGGACAAGCTAAGAAGCAACTCGGAGTGGCTTTACCTCGAGAACCCATCCTCACCGGTTTCTTAGACAAGGTTCTAACCTCATCGTCCAGTTGCAGTGCAGGGGCCAGGAAGGGTGCAAACTTCCAATCACCATTGTCATGTCAGACCCCGCGCTCTCGTTGTCAACACGCACCGCCAAGGAGCCTGCCCATTCCAAACGTCACGCCCATCCATCTTGAACTTCTGCCCCCACACCCCTCCACACTGCTGACAACAGACACTCACTAAACAACTTTTCTTCCTCCACCGTCCACGCTCCTCTGGGTCCAAGACGATACTGCCCCCTCAACCACCGCACTGGCCCCGTCGTCTATAGCCATGCCCCGCTCCCCCCGTGCGAGTTGTCTGCATTCGTGGTCGGTGCACTCGCATTTGGGTTCTTGATCTGTCGACAGTTCTAAGCTTCTTGGGGCGACGACCCGTTTTTTTAAGGGCGAGGACGTACCAAAGTGTATGTATGTACGTGGTTGTCCGTTCTTGCTTGGCGACGACGTCTCACCCTTTCTTACAGACACCTCAATCTAAGCAGCCCCCTCGCTCCCGTTTTCCCACCACTACCGTGACATTGAGATCACGGGAACTCGACATACCGTCGCTCGCGTCGTATCTTGTGGGGGTACGCCCGTGCACAGATCCACGCATGGGGTTCGGTGTGACGACAGGAGCGTGTAGGATGAGTTAGGGACCTGGTGCGTTCTCTCTCTTGTGTAGGTATACCCTGGCGATGCTCCCTTGGACAGCCCCCGCATCGATCTCCACCAGAGCCGTCAAATTTATCGTAAGTAGCGCCAGTTGATCCGAGCTGCTCGTCATCCGGATAGCTATCTGGGCGTTTACCCACGTGTATGCTATCCTCGCTCATAACTCCATCTCAGACGTGTGCCTTCCTGTTTCCTACTGTGCTTCAATGAGCAGGGCTTCCTGAGTCGCAGTTGGAACATATACTTATACACAAATGGTAGGATTCAAGGTGGGTTTGAGTGCAAGAGAATGATGCTCCAGCTTAGAGTTAGAAGCAGAACTTTCCACTTGGGATTGTGCTGGCCAGATAATCTCCCTTGTTCCTCACTATGAGTTTCCATAGGCCTATGCAATGGATACACATCTAGCCTTGAAATCAAATATATTATATGAAAACAGACTGCTGAACATCAGACACAACCCAACTGCAAGTCTTGTGTCAATGATATATATAATATTTGTACAACTATTCATGATGCCTCAACTTGTGAGACATTCAAGTCAGTAGAATGACAAGAAATGACAAGAAAAACAAGAAAGAAATGGAATTGGCTCAAATGCCAGTATAATCCTAAGTATCAATGATTGCTTGTGGTCATCAGAGCAGTTTACAAATATCTGCACCATTCTGAAATGTGTGGTAATTAGCACACTCCACTCTTCAACACAGATATTCATGAAAATGCACTTACATGTCACTCCAAGAAAGCCTCACTCTCAGATGCAAGGACTTGAGAAGCATGAATATCTCCAAGACAGATTGTAAACATGCCTTCCTTTCGCAAGTTGTTTAGTGATGGTTCCTCAATGTCTGCCATGTGTTCATGAATTATCTGAGAATGTGTTGAAATCCAAAGGATCTCAAGAACACCAACACCATTGATGGATGGGTGGGTGAATGCATGTCTTAGGGGCATCCCAACAAAGAGAAATGCCAGTAAGAAAAGGCCTAGTGAGGCTCCTGAAGCAAACATAACCTTGAAGAGGATGAGATGATTGTCATATATAGATAAAAGGCTCACAGGAACTGCATTGATCTAGTAGGAGTTGTACTTGATTGAAGAATAATCCATGAAATGGATATAATACTTACATTCAACCTCCATTGAGTGATCACCTGTGTGACTAGACTTTCACCAGTCATTTGTTGGAATCCTCCTTGGCTTGGTCCAATTTGACCAGCTGGAAAGAGGGTGGTTAGAAACTAAGAAAGAATATATAATTGATGCTGAGATATACCCATCCAAATCTGGGCTGCTATCAACTGTTCAATGGTCTGCTGCAACTGGTTTGATGTGAGTGTATAGAGAGAACTGTTTTGTGCTGGGAGTGATATACTATCCAAACAGCAACTCAATTGATTGAAGAGGCCAGATAGGAAATAGACACACCTGCTTGACATTGAGCATATCTCACCATTTGTAGGGCAGATCATAAGTGGAGCATTGCTAAGTAGACCAAGTACCTATTTAAATATTTATTAGTCAATGTTGATACAAGAAGAGTTTTATTATACATACATCAGATATGAAATTTGATGATCCTCCCACTTCTGGGGACCATAACATCCAAGATTGGGAACCTGTTTGTGTCTGGCTAGGAATGAGATTATTGGTTTGAAGGTCCAATGTGACTAATGCTGTTTGAGGTATCAAAGAGCATGCTGCAAGATATGCCATTATTGGAGGACTGCCATCTGGATATGAAAGCATAAATTTAATATCATAGAATCAAATTTGTATTTACCATTTACCTTGTGCAATATTGCAGCTTAGATCTGTTGTATTGATTGCAGCAGATTCATTTACTTCAATATCAGCTGTGATGAGGAAGAAGAGATACTGATCACATGATGGGCAATTTTCAAAACCATTCTTTATGTGGGTTAGCTTTCAGAGAAATTTAAATATGATTGAAGTCCTAACTGGAACATTATTTTCAAAGATTTGTAAATTAGCAACTTGATTTATTACACTTGGAATGATTGTTGATGAAGTCACTAGAAATGTAGTTAGCCACTAATTCAACACTTGAGTTCATTGACCCACCAGTAGCAAGTGCAAATGATACTTGTCCCAGCCCATCAACAGAAAAGTTGAGTGCTGGTAGCTGTGAGCTACTGGTGTTGTAGAAGGAGAGATTTGACAATAGTCCACAACTAGCTTGAAGGGAAGTTGCATTCACAGTTGCACTGATGAAATTAGATTGTGTTATGTTGATAAGGACATCATAAATTGTGTTGTTGACTAGACCAGGAGTTTGAAGGTCATCAATCAGACCAGTTGGTGGTGTAATCTGAATTGCACCAATCCAGTTGCCATTTGAAATGACAGTACTGTTTGGCCAGGGCATCAGTGTTTGGACCAAGACAGTAGAAGTGCTGTTGTAAGCTGTGAACTCCATGATGGTGGTGGAGGCAATATGCATCATAGAGACACATCCCAGATATAATGTCACACCAACTATTAGCCAAATAGATGATGATAGATTCTGTTGCTGAAAAAGTGAATAGACTGCAGCTCCAACCCCAGTCCATGCATTGGCAGTATCATGGACTGTTGTCAAAAAGTGTCTTTGTGCAATCAGTTTGGACAGTCCAAGTTGTTGCACAATAAACACCAATGCTGCAGTATAGAGCTTGAAACAAGTCAGATTAATTGTAAATGATTATGGCTGACAATAAACTCACAACATAGAATGCTTGAAGGCCCACACTCAATATTGTTGTCAACCAACTGTTATACACTGGCATGATGATATTATGCTCTGGATGGTATCTCAAGAGCAGGAGAAGGACAATGTGTAGTGCAAACAGAATGCCATGAAGGACATAGCACCACAAATGCATTGTGGACTGGCCTACAAGAGCAATGATTTTAAATTTTAGTTATCTGACTTATGGTGTGAAAAATATTAAATTGACCTTCAGCAGTGAATTGGTGCTGATTTGAGGAATGGGTTGTAGAAGTGACATTGGGATTGTTCCTGTCTGAACCTCTGGTCATCCCAGAGTTCAGATTTAAGAGACACAGTTCAATCTTCATTCCCTCAATCCTCAGCTGGTCTGATGCAGAATTCTTCATCCTTTTCATGAAATCATGCAAAGTTGTAGAGTGGTTAGAGATCCACATGAGCTCCAAGAGACTGAGACTGGTGATGAATATCTTGGATACTCTTGGATATGAATCATGAAGCATCCATGCCATGGTGGCAGAGAGTATGATTGAAGCAAACAATCCAAAAACAACCTACATGTTATGTAGTATAGTATACATCCTATTAGAAAAGACTCACTGGTGCTGTATTTATCTATACATCATATCAGCAGATGAATATAATGATGTGTGAATGAGGCATACATTCAATCTAAGCTCCAGAATGAAGCTTGTGATTGAGCTCCTTCCTTGAGGCTGCTGAACTCCTCCTATATCAAATGTGTTTGCTGTTCATTGTATATTCATAGTCAGCAAACTCAGTGATAGGATTTCATTATTGACATACCCAACCAGATAAACTCTGCAGCTACTTCTGCTATAGCATCTTGAAATTGCTTGCATTCAATAATAATTGGTGATGGCAGTATTGCTTCTGCTGTAGCTGATCCAAAAACCCAGGGTATTCCTAGCAAATTATTCATATACCTAATATTCAATATGAGTTAGTATCAATTGATATTAAATTTAATACCAACATATCAGCTGTAGATATGTATTCACATTGCTGATGATCAGGTGATGCTTCTATGCAAGCCCTAGCACGACTAGCAAATCCTTGTTGGGCAGCATTGAACTATATAATATAGATGATTAGAATATTGTACAAGTAGGTTCAAATACATACCATCTGTGTTAACTCTGTAGTTGACCCTGGTGACCAGAGCTTCCAGGGTTGAGATTCATTGGTCAGAGATCTGTCAGTTGGTATCATTTGCCCATCCTGGAATGGAAGATAGAGTGTAGTATTTATTGCATTCAGAGTGCATGCAACAAAAAATGATGCAGCTGGAGCAGTGGAGTCAGGAGTTAAGCCAGTGACTGTTGAAAAAGAATAAGTTAGAACATATCCAGAGTTTATATTGAAAACTGACCTGTGGTATAGATTGGAACCTCAACATTAACTTGAAGAGCTTGACCTGTCAAATTTCCCAAGTCTACCCCAATAGGGATTTGGAAGAGAATGTAGTTGTTGCACAGTGGACAAGACTAGAAATGTTGTGCAAATATTCATATAATCAGGTTTAGAAGCACTCACAGTTTCATTTCCAGGTTCTAGCTCAATTGGGGTTGCTATGTTTGGCCCTAATATGAATGGTAAGCATAAAGACAAATCTCAAGAAGCATCCTTACCATCTAGAAACATTGCAAGTTCACCAAGTCCACTAACATTCACAGAATAGATCCCAATAGTGTTGTTCCAATTGCCAACTGAAGTATTTGAGAGTAGACCACACTCTGCACTGATAGTGCTCATGTTCACAACAGCTCCAGTGTAAGGGTGATCAGTGATTGGTACATCATACAGCATGTTACCAGTCAGTCCTTTTGCAGTTGATAGCAGAGGACTCAATGCAGTCAAAGGCGAGACAGTAGTCCAGTCAATGTTGGTGGAATTGATGGAAGAAAATGGCCAGGCTAGTGTTGATGGAACAATGCTCGTGATAGAATTATTGAATGCCTTGAATTGGATGACCGATGACGAGATGATGTGCAGGCCAGAGATGCAGCTCAGGTATGTCAATGCCAAGAGAATTGTTGATGGCGAGGACACGACCTTGGTTTGCTGCCATAGCATATTGATCGCGGCCCCGATTCCGTTCCATGCACCACGTATATCATGGATAGCCGTGAGCTTCTGTTGCTTGGCAACGGCAACGGATATTGCGAGGCGTTGCACGATGAAGACCAGGACTGCGGTGAATATCTTTTGGATACGATCATCACATCAGTATCCACAGAACGAGCTCATGTAAACATACTGTGTAAAACGCCTGAAGAAAAACTTTCAAGGCAATGGTAGCAGCGGTGTTGTTGATTGAGACAGAGAAGCGGTGTTCGGGATGAGTGAAAAGCATCCCAACGAGGGCAACATGGATCGCGACGAGGAAGGCATGCAATCCATAACACCAGGAGCGGAGGGTACGGTCACTTCTGGTCAGGAGCGGGCCATCATTATGGAGAAGCGCTGTGGTAAGCCAGTTGTCAGTATCGATGTGGCGAGAGAGAAGAAGGACGAGATTCTCGCCTTCGCTGGGTGACTCTCCCTCCTGTATCGTCGTGGACGGTATATCCCCGTCTAATGATGACATTGGGCATTGGATGGCACTTTGACGACCTGAAGGATGTGCCTCAGCCATCTTTGCCGATCGCTCAGCAAGAATAGAAGGATGCGAGAAGACGAGAGAAAAGGCGGACTTTATGGGCGCGTGTGAAAGTTTGGGCGCATGCTGTGGCAATCACAATCCCCGCATCTCATCGAGATGATGGGATCTTCAACTCCGGTAAATAAACGAATGTCCGGCGGGAAGTAGAAGTCTCACCAATTTACAATACCCCCGCGGCAGAGAGTACAGCTTTTCAAGTCACCGTTTCAAAAACTACTACTCACCATAGTAATAACAGTCCAGGGGCCAACGATCCCGACTATTACTGACGGAAACTCGAGTGGAATGAGATACTCGCCTTTCACCAGCTTTTGAGGAGAATAAGGAAGTCTGTTGTTGTACTGTTCGTGCCCGGCACACAGTCAGCAAGACGACTTGCTGTAACGGCTCCCGTAACCTTGCAAAGGCGATCCGACCATCTATCCATGCCACACATCAACCTCCCTTCCGGAAAACGAAGTACATGACTCACGAACCTTCCAAGTACGCATTATGCTACGATCGGTCCATATAACACCGCTCTCATCCCAAACCAACTTTTACAGTATTTAGAATCAATGCTGTTCGCAAGTTCCGTGACACCGGCATCTGAGAATGCATGCTTCGACTGGCTGATAGGCTCGAACATGCCCTACGCAAGTAAAATGCGAGTCAATTTACAGTTATCGATCGTCTGTACAAAGCAACATGCATACTTAGACCCCCTGGAGAACGTGTTGCATACGACGCATGATGGGGATATCTAGAACGTCGATCAGCTATGCACCTGACATTGACTGGATGGTCAACACGCGTAGCTGCACGGGGCAGGAATGGGGCCCAGGAGGGAGCTGGACGAGACTGGTGCGGACATTGGGATGCGAACCTTACTTTTGTCAGCGTCATGTTCGTGAATGCCAGTGGGCACGAAAGCCCTGAGCCACGTTGACTTTGCACTCGAATCGTCCAAGATAATCAGTAAATTAGAAATGGCAGTAGCGTAAGGACGAGGAATGACTTTATCATTAGCAATCCAGTTTCCATGCCACTGTGACGGAAAACGGAGCTTGCCGTGACAAACCAGTAAACTTGCGAACCCTTCGGAGAAGTCAGCCTGACGTCATTATGCTTAGCTTAAACTGGTGATCCAGGTAAATCATCTAGGGATATGAGCTGAGTTCAAGTTAACATTACTAGGGCAAAATTTCAGACGACCAGCGGGGCGGGAGCCATTCCAACACGACGAGGCCGCCATCCAGCAGCACTTCATGCCGACGTAGAGGAAAGAAGAGAAGAAGGCAAAGGAAAATGGCGTCGACGAAACTAAATCAATAGCACCAGGTAAACGTACGAATGAATGAAATAGTACTTGTCCCTCTCCCTGTTCCTACTCTTCAGTGTTCTCATGAGTATCCGGTCTCCATGCCGCTCATAGCTGTCTCCGTCGTCTGCACTTCGCCCGCGAAGAGTAAGTAAGGGTGTGGATCGATCGCAAAGGGTCTGACGTGGAGAGGGAGGGAAATGTAAAGGGTGAACTGGAGTAGCTACTCGTCGGTGTCGCTAGTAACGCAGTCGAGCCTTCGCGTGTGAGAACGGAATGCGGACGGTGACGTCAAGGGGGGTCCTATAGTATGGTATGAACACCAAGAGGGTTCATACTGGGAGAATACACGCTCACATTGTGGGGATTCTGCATCAAAAAAGGTCGTCGTTCGTGGTTCGACAGATTCCCGGGGTCAACCGACAAAACAAAGTGAAAGTCGGAACGAGATGGGGTACCGTGCGCCGTCCGTGCGTTCCTCTCTTGGATCTACGTGAACGCGATCAGTAACTCAAGTCGCGTCAGTCGTCTCAACGTCTATAGGAACCAGAATTGTCTGGAAGAACCTAGGTTGGTCGGTGGGATAGGATTCGAAACACAGAGGCGACGTGTGGTCGTCGATGCGAGATGTTCAGAGGTCGTTACGAGACGACAGTACAGAGCATAGTTTTGGAGTGAATACCATCGGCGTCCGATATCCCTCTTCCGCCCTCGTCCTGGCACCTGATTGTTGGTTGAGCGCCTCGTGAGACATTGGTGACTTCTGCGGAACTCAGGTATCTCGAGCAGGAGGGCCCGAAGAGGACCGGTCAATATGGACGCCCTCCGATATCGACGTCGAACGGAGTGATCATCGCGGGTCCCTAGCGTAGTGGGTCTTGGGACTCTCATTGGCCATGGTCCGTGCGTGGTCCGTGCGTCATTGGAGGCCATGACGGGAGTTATTCCGAACCATCGTTGCCTCTCAAGGGCATAATGACAGACCAACCCGCGAACCGGACATCGTTCGCACACGGGATGGTCGTTGGTGTACTTTGACTGTTGGGAGTGGAATCGCAAGAAAGAGAAAGAAACGAGTGCACCGGTGGGTGGGACGTACGATGTCACTTCCTCCGACTCAGCATTTGTCGCATCCCGGCGCCGCGTGCGTACACATTCTGGGGACTGTTATAGTTGTTGGAGGGGGTGAGAAAAAAACGGAGCGTGCCATCATTCACATCGCTAACGCCTACAGACACTCGCCGCACAGCCCTCCTTTGTCCAGTCCCTCAAAAACGCCTCCTACGCCCAAAACACCAATCGCTGGATCAAGCCAAGAACACACAGGTAAGAGACTTGTGCGAGAGGAGCAGGAACGGGACGGATAGATGTCAAAGAGGAAACGAACATCCCAACGTGTACGTTTTATGATCTCTGCAATTCGATCGGGGCACCTATTGCACCCACTGCGTCATCACAGGACTCGATACACTGAGCTATGAATAGGCCTCATACACAAATCCAATACAGGGTTCGCAACGAGAATGTCCACGATTTCATCAACAGCCTCTCCACGTACTCTGTCCCCTTGCATGGCTTGGCCCTGACGACCCTCCCTTGCAGGGCCCTGACGTCGCAAAGGCTACCTCTCCGCCAGATGGGGTCAACCCTATCGTCAAGCACGGTGGATCCTAGCTTCTCGTCATCCAGACAGGAATATATTGGTCGTTTAGTCACTTGTATAGTCTTTGCGTACGAATACATTTCCCATCGGCTCAAACCTCTGCCTGGGCAGGACTTCCAGAGTCGATGGGTTTGAACATGAAACAGCAACTCGAATGCATTCAGCATTGGGAGACGCGACTGGGCGGCGTCTCTTGGCGAAACGGGTGTGCGGAGATGGGTCGTCAGCTTGGGCGGTGCATGTCTGCCAAAGCACAACATACGAGCGAGGAGGGGTTGATGACACGAAGAGGGCATGCACTGAGTGTGCCCACCGTGCGATACTCAGAGACCCACTCGTCGTGGGTCAGGACAAAGTAGCAATTATTAATCGCGTTCAGACACGTGTCCCATATCTAAAAGTGCGCGGTTGGCTCACGGGTAAAGAAGACGAAGTTGCTATGTACTCACGACGGTCCTTAAAATGACAGATGGAGAGGGTGACGCAGCGATGTGGTCGAGGTTCTCAGCTGGCTATTTCATTCTCAACTGACTTGTCAAGGACGCATGGATACGAGAAACCTACGACGCCGACACGAACAGGCTCTTCGGGGCCGTCGTACTTGGGATCTCGTGGGGGAAACGACCACGAGTGACAGCTCGTCTGCCTGACTCCCCGGCTACCATCCGCCTTATCTGCGCCTTCGCTTTGCTATAAGGGAAAAGACGTACAAACTGACTCGGGCGATCAAGTCAAATAAATCTGCGTTCCGGCGGACTGGACATGGGTAATTCACGTCATCGAATCTTAGGCGCGTGCGCACCTCGTTTGCGACGCGCAAAAACATGTCTGCGATTTTGATGGCGGTGCGCAAGGGGTGCACTTGCAAGAACGGCGCCACGCCACGGGAATGTTGAGGTCGGTTTCGTGCAAATCGCTGAAAGTGGTGTCTGGCAGGGTCAAGTCGGCGTATTTCCCCTGTTCTGCGACCGTTGAGGTGAGCTGTCTATCGCCCAATCCTTCTTGTACTACGTCATTCTTTTGAATAAGAAACGAACGTATCAGCAAGATACACGAGTACGCACGCGAAACGATGGACGACGAAGGTCCCAGTCAAAGATACGTTGGACTAAGTAGAGATTTCGCCTGAGGGGAGTCCGCGCGAGCACCGGGACGGGTGGACCTGGGCAAGCACATACTTTGCCAACCACGCTGGCAGCGAATGCAACCATGCATTATTTTGCACCTGCTACACTCATTCCGGTGACCCATAGGGCCGTGGGTGGAAGGATTTTCTCTCTGCGGTGCGTGGATTGGAGGGTCCGGGCATGCTGGTTCTAGCTAGCGCGGATCGCCGTGTTTCCAACCGAGTGGATGGGACTGTATACTCAGCGTAAACGTGTTGTCTCAAAGCGAGTCATGCCGAGATCACCTTCTGATGTCGTTCTTCTGCCCTTGTTGAGCACCTCGTGTGACATCTCTGAGGCTTTGTGTGAACAAGAGCCGTAGAGCTGGACGCCCTCAGATGTCGAATGAACCTATCCAGTGACGAGCGCGCGGCTTGGGATCGTGATAACAGGAAAACCCGCGAACACGACATCGTTTGCACACGCGATGGGTCGCCGTTGCACTGTCAGGATTCAACTTAGGAGTGTCAAGAAAAAAAAAGGACTGTATGGGGACGTACAGGACCCAGGTCTGGCATTGGGATTCGGATTAGCATGTCCATTGTCACTGTTGCTTTTTTGGCCCCGCACTTGTCACGTATGCGCGCATGTTCTGTGGCTCTGTAAGAGATGGGCCTGTGGTGCGAACTGCGGCGTGGAGGGCTCCTAGTATTGCCCAGAGTCGGAACCGACCAAGTGAGACTCGGTTAGAACAGGTTAGAACCTTACATAATTAGATGCACCACAGTCACTGGACCATGGGACAACTTGACAGCGCCAGCCTCGGAACGGGTATGATTTACGAATGGACGCAAGCCGATCCACCTCAAGACCATCTTTGGGCCAAGAACCCGAACGCGAGGACACCGGCCGCGAACGCAAACGACTCACGCAGGAGGAGCGGGAGCAAGACATAGCCATTGACCTGGACAGGCCTAGCATGACGGTTGACTCGGAGGAGGAAGAGGCAGTCCCAAAGTGTACGTGCTCACTGTGATGACATCTCACTCCTTTTTACAGACACCTCGATTGAAGCAGCCCCCGTCGCTGCTGCATCTCCACCGTTACCGTGACGTGAGAACACGGGAATTCGACGTGCATGTCGCTCGCGTCGTGTCTTTCTACGGGGCACGCATGGGGCTCAGGCATGGTGACAGGAGCGTGAACGATCGAGTAGAGATCCTCGTGTGTTCTCTCCCTTCCCGTGTAGCTAGAGCCTTGCAACGCTCCCCTGCCGAGTCCCAGCATTGAAAGAGACTACCTCTTCGCCGGAGGCGTCAATCGTGTTATCGAATAGCACTGGTGTATGTGAGCTACCCGTCATCCAGACACGTATCTGGTTGTTTCGTTATTTTTATGCTGTCCTTGCTCATTGATCATTCTAGATGCGTCCCTTTCCATGTAGTGCTACAATGTTCGCAGTTTCAGAAACAGAATTTGCCACTGGGGAAATTTGTTCATCGGACATCCCTGATGATGATCATTATAATTACTAGACATCTCCCATTGATGGATGTAGATCTAGCCTTGAAATTAAATGTACCAATGTGACTTGCCAAACTTGAACAATGAACACAACCTGATTATATCATTGATGTCATGAGTCTTTTGTCATCAAAATTAAACTATTCAAGTTACTAGTATGACAAGAATGACAAGAAAAATGAGCAAGAAATGGCATTGGGTCAATACCAGGGATACAGGTAGTCCCCAAGTGTTGATGACCACTTGTAGTTGTCAGGGCAGTTTACAAACATCTACATCCTTCTGAAATGTGTGATAATTAGCACACTCAACTCCATTGTCAGATACAGACATTCATGAAAATGCACTTACACATCACTCCAAGAAAGCCTCACTCTCAGATGCAAGGACTTGAGAAGCAAGAATATCTCCAAGACAGATTGTAAACATGCCTGCCTTTTTTAAGTTGTCCAATGATGGCTCCTCAATGTCTGCAATGTGTTCATTAATTGCCTGGGAATGCACTCCAATCCACAGGGTCTCCAGGACACTAACACCATGGATGGATGAACTGGGGTATGTAGGTTGTGGGGGCATCCTAACAAGGAAAAATGCCAGTATGAAAAGAGACAGTGATACTCCTGAGGCAATTGCAACCTTGAGGAGAATAAGATGTTTGGCAATGTTTCATAGATGAGATGCTCACAGGTACTGTATTGATCTAGTAGGAGTTGCACTTGATTGAAGAGTGATCCATGAAATGGCTATAATACTTACATTCAATCTCCATTGAGTGACTACTTGTGTAACTGGACTTTCACCAGTCATTTGTTGGAATCCTCCTTGGCTTGGTCCAATTTGACCAGCTGGAAAGAAAATGGTTAGACAGTAAGAAAGAATAGATAATTGGTGTTGAGATATACACATCCAAATCTGGGCTGCTATCAGCTGTTCAATGGTCTGCTGCAACTGATTTAATGTGAGTGTATACAGGGAACTGTTTTGTGTTGGGAGTGATATACTATCCAAACAGCAACTCAATTGATTGAAAAGGCCAGATAAGGAATAGACACACTTGTTTGACATTGTGCATATTTTACCATTTGTTGGGCAGGCCACCAGTGGAGCATTTGCAATTAGACCATTTACCTGCCCAAATGTATTAGTCAATCATAATGCAAGAATAGTTTCATCATACATCAGATGTAAAATGGTATGATCCTTCCACTTCTGGAGACCATAACACCCAAGATTGGGAACCTGCTTGTGTCTGACTAGGAATGAGGTTGTTGGTTTGAAGGTCCAATGTAACCAATGCTGTTTGTGGCATCAAAGAGCATGCTGCCAGATATGCCATTATTGAAGGATTGCCATCTGGATATGAAAGCTCAATTTCAGCATCATAGAACCAATTTAGCTTTAGAATTTGCATACCTTGTGCAATATTGAAACTTAGATTTGTTGTATCAATTGTAACAGATTAATTTACTTCAATACCAGCTGTGATGAGAAAGAAAATATACTGATCACATGATGGACAGTTGTCAAGGGGATCCTGCATATATGTTAGCTTTTTGACAACCTTAAATATGAATGAATTGATATCTGGATTCACATTTTCAAACACATGTAGACCAACAACCTGATTTATAGCAGAAATAAATACAGCTGGAGAATTCACTAGAAAGGAAATCCACTATTGTATTATTTAACACTATACATATTTTTAGACTCACCAAGTAGTGCAAGGGATGCTTGTCCTAACCCATCAACAGAAAAGCTGACTCCTGGAGCTGGTTGACTACTGGAGTTATTGAAACAACCAATAAAGCAAGTCAATTGCCTTAGGTCATCCACTAGATGGCATAAACCACTAATGAAGGTATGAGTTAATAAAGTCCACTTTAGAGGTGAAACTCCAAGAGAATCAGACTGGGTTTGCCAGTCGATTCCTTGGCCCTTATATACTGGCATAGGGTATGTATATGTTTGTATTGAATCTACCGATACAGTTTAGGGTAGGCATAGCAGAAATGAATAACATGATGCAACTGCATGGTGGTGGCAGAATGGAAGAGAAGCATAAACATGAGGAAGGTGCATGTGTGTGGCAGCATAGCCATGCACAGCATGGAAATGAACTGTCAAGAATAAAGTTATGTTTTAATGAAACAAGGTTTGTCATGAGGTAAATGTGTATTTGTGAAATGGTAAAGGTTGTGAGATAAGCGAGTTTCTTGTAGAGAATCTCCTCATGGTTTGAAGTCTGAAATGATCAGATAGGATAAGGAGAAGAGGAAAATTGGCTAAGTCCATTGAAAAGTAGTACCAGTGAGTGGGACTGTAACGGTTATACAGTGACTCCAAAAAGTGTTGCAATGTCTAACCTTGATGTGGTGTGTGCAGTGCACCACAAGCCCCTGTGGGAATCATGCCTCGCTTTGGTGGGACCAAATATAGTACTAACCCTTGGCTACAAACTGGTCCCTGGGTTATGTGATTCAGCCCAGGGGCGGCTGAGATAAGTCCATTTTAAGATAGCAATGTCATTACAACACTTTTTTCACTTTTGCTTTTTGGGGTATATTAGTACTTGGTATAGCCTCCCTTTGCCTTAAGCACTGCCTGAATCCTCCTAGGCA
>JBBPRA010000639.1:0-16581 GCA_038092775.1 Boletus rubescentipes
CAGTGGAAGCTCTTCAAATCTTGAAAGATAGCTATAGAAGTGGAGATTTGGCAGCTGGAATTGAGGCCTTACAATGGGAGGTGAAATCTTGGGTTGCAGAGACTGAGTAGATGTAAATATGCTCAAAAATATTATTTGGCCTATATTTAAAGTTTTAATTTGAAGTTCAGGTTCAGAACTAGTTCTGAACCTGAACTGAACCTGGTGAACCAGTTCATGTAGGTTCAGTCCAGGTTCAGGTTCAGGTTCGGGCCAATGGTAGTAGGTTCAGATTCAGGTTCGGCTTGAGAGGCTCCTGAACTGAACTGAACTGAACTTTGGCAGCCCTATATTCCCCGTCAGGAGGACCACTCATTGCCTGTAGTCACATGGGGAAGGGATGTAACTTTTGTGTGTAGCTGGAGCTGCGCTTTGGGTCTGGCTAAAAAAGTGCACATTGATCCTGGGATTATATAATCATTTGCATGGGTTAGCCCATCTGAGATCAGTTGTAGTGTACTCTTACCACTTGCCAATCATAGCTTGATCTGAAAACCCGACTTGTGGGCGGAAAGTGGAGATGCCTAAGCAAAGGAAGTCAGAAGTCACACTGTTCATTCAAGTTGGTCTATCAGCTACATATACCTAGACACTCAAAGTGTGAGTCCAAGTCACTTATAAGAAAGCATGATGGAAGTCATACCTTCTGACCTAATGGAGATTCGTTGGAACTTGCCAGTGGTAGGTACTTTGAGATCCAAAAAGGAAAGGTACCAGAATTTACAAATGGCCCGACAGGCATCTGACTGGCAGGGGCATTGCACGAACAAGTATTGACGCCACTGGTGCGAATACTACGAAGCTTCAAAGTCTTGGCTGAGTCAATTTTGCACTGCCACTCGGGCATAAGCTAACTGAGAGTTTGTTCCTGGCAGGGTTGAGTTGACCCCCAAGTTGACCGCAAGCTGACCATCGTGTCTTTGTACTATTGCTAGTGAAACACGTCTAGTACTGTAACTGGTCGCGTTGTTTCTTCTCGATAACCTTAACATGTCGGAAATTTGTAAACCCCCATCATAACGCAGCCGAGTTTTCGTTGCCTAAAATGGCACGACCACCCCTCGTCCTGCATGGTGATTACATTCTAACAGTATTATAACTTGGAAATGCCAACTGGTGTCGGCGAAAACCTTGCTTGATGACATGTTATGACACGTTTACTAAATAATATTTGTGTTAGTTTTCACATCTTGGGCCGCTGCGCAATCCGCATACGAACTTGAAGCTTCAAAGTCCTGGCTGAGTCAATTTTGCACTACCACGCGAGCGGAAGCTAACTTGCATGAAGTTTGTTCCTTGTGACAGGTACATAATGTACCTCGAGTATCTATACTCCATTTGTGCACTGGCAAGCAACACCCATGTGTCACAGAAGCGTTGAGCTAAGGATGTCAGCAACTAACAACACCGTCATTTTGATCCAGACACCTGTCCATTTCTATCTGAGGAACCCTCGTGGTCAGGGAGGCGTCTGATAATTAGCCAAGAGATGGTTTGAGCGTGTTGTTTCTTCTCGATAACCTTGACAGTATGGGTGGTTCCAAATATGCTTTATACATGATATTTCACTCGTTTAGATCATTGTAGCATTCGATTCGCATTTCATTTCAATGTAATACATCAGCGGGACAACAAACATGGTCTCGACTCTCAAGAATAACATTTCCACGCCGGAAGACTCAAAGCTGTCAGCCGGTCTCCTACTCGGGAATAGGAATGAACTTCCACAGCTGCCCCTCCCTGGGGAGTTCAAAGATGCCAAGTGTGACCTGCAAGTGTGGCGTAATCGGTATCAGCGTCAATTCAATTCCATCAGTTGACTTTCCCCACCTTAGACCCAACCAGGGTGTTGTCCAAAGTCCAAGCTGTGGTTGGCCAGCGTTCGCTGGGTACCTCGATCCTTGATATTCAAGTAAGGGTGTAAGCCATGGCATACTATCAATGAAAGGCACTGACGAATATATACCGTCTTGCTGTTTCCTAATCACCCATCCTTGCATGGGCCCCGGCATGTTGCCCACAAGTACAACGCCATTGTGACCATAGCTCATCCACTTCATCCCGCCTTGCTCCAAAAGTAAAATGTAGCTCCCATTTGCAAGCTTCTCGACGGCCCACTACAAAGTGACACTCAGCACCTGAGTCCTCCATGAAGGAAAGAAGATCAAGGAATGGGATGCGTCGAGGAGGCATAATCGGTGCTAAATTGTAATGGTGGACTTACAATGTGGCTCTTACCCCCAGAAATGACATTGTCGACGGGTTCACCTTGATTGTTCGCACCGACTGGGAAAGGCGGTGGTGCCGAATTGCCAGCGCGTACGATGATATATTTCCCGTTTTTGAGATCGGACATTGTTATGTAGCGGAGGAAGGGTTGTGACTTTCGTGTGCGGTTGGGAATGGGATTTGGAACTGGCTGCAAAAGCGAGAGTTGACCTTGCCATTATATAGTCATTTGTGCGGGTTAGTCCGGCTGAGATTAGTTGTAGCGGGTTCTTGCCACTTGCCAATCGTAGCCACTTGTGGGCGGAAAGTGGAGATATCTAAAAGAAGGATGACGCAAGTCGTACCCTCCGTTGGTCGCTTTGTGATCCAAATTGGTCATTGAAAACGAGCCACCCGATTAATACTAGAGGCATTCTATGCCTCGAGGTCCGAGGTGTGAGAGTTACTTCAAAGCATGACGGAAGTCATACCCACATGCATTGGATCATAGCTGCTTTGGGAACCGAAAACGCTCATTTACCAACCACCGGGTTATACTAGAGGCATCGCACGCCTCGAGGCCCAAGTTACGAGAGTTGCTAAATGGATGACGGAAGTCATACTCTTCGTTGGTCCATCAGCTGCTTTGGGGTCCGAATTTCAAGGCTCCTCAAAACGAGCCGCCTAATAATATCGGAGGCTGTATAGTCCTTGATGATAGAAGTGTGAGAGTCACAAAAAGAATGACGAAAGTTGCGCCCTGTGAATTGGTGGACATTCATCGGCATCAGCCGTTTTTGCAATCAGAGAGGACTCGAATGAAGTCTATACTTCGAATTTTGTTTGTGGAGCAGAAAAAAACAACTTGAAACCCAGCCTTGAAATGGTGACTAACCTTATAAGGTCAGAGTAACGCATGTACATGCACCTATACGGCAGGCTGAAGTAGACCCGAAGTTGGGGGCATGTACAACCACATCACGAATTATCGACCCTTTTACAAAGCGAAAACGCTCCACCTGGGTTATACTGGAGCGACTGCATGCCTCTAGACTTTAGTCAGTTATCGGGCTCTTGTCACTTGGCAATCACAGCCCGATATGAAAGCCCAACTCGAGGACGGAAAGCACGGATACCTACAAGATAACGGAAGTCATACCCTGATTCGTTTCCCCGTCAGTTCCTTCGGGATTAGAATGGGCTCATTGGCGAGTCACCGTATGCCTTGGGGCCCGGGTGTGAGAATCACTTCAAAACATGACGGAAGTTATACCCACATGCATTGGCCCATCAGCTGTTTTGGGAACCGAAAACGTTCGTAAACGTGGTTAATACCGCAGACACAAAGAGGGGCATCGGCGAACCGAAGTTGAAATCCCTTTTGAGCTTTAGCTGGCTGGCAATCGACCAGCTGGGGTTATATGGTAAGAACAGGCAGGGGGTATGTGCTGGGTGCGCGTGCATGGGGGAATAGCAAGATAATTGAACAACCTGAAAATTCGCCTGGAGATGGACAGCCGTGTAACGAGCTAGTGTCGATTTAGATCCCCATTTAGGTCTTATGTCATGAACCCGGAACCCGAACTTATGGTATACCTTGCGGGCAGCCGTCGCCGTCGCCGTGGCCGTCACCACCTGCTAGTTCCCTACGTAAAGGGCGATGCGCTTCTCGGTGTATCTTATCAGAGAATCAAAATGCTTCTCAAAGTGCGTATCGCTGTAAACACTCGCTCCTGTCGAACGGGGCGTAAAAGTCTTGTCGCACAATAGTAACATGCCTTGCTGTGAAAAACCACTGTCGTCGCGTTGTCCGATTTCCTGGTTCATGATCTCCGGCTTGTGGTTACAGTGGTCTCTAACTCCACTCAGGCTGCCGCACCATATCCGCTATACAAGGCGGCTTGGAGAAAAAGTACGTCACGGTTTATGTGTATTGGATAGTACTGACTGAAGTCTCGGAGGTTCTTGCGTAGAACTTTGATCAAAGGGATATCTCCGCACGAAGGTCCTCGGATTCCTGAAGAGGTCCCAAAAATCCGGAAAGTGTGGTCACGTCGTAACGGGGCTGACGGGAACCTTATTGTGGGGGTCTTGAGGGGTGTGGGCTGGAAGATCTCTTCCGTTCCCTGCCCGATCGAAAGACGGAAATAGTCTCTGGGGTGGGTCCACTCTCGACAAACAATTGAGAAGCGGAAACGAGGAATCGGCTATTTTTTTGCCCCACTGTTCCGCCTATACGAGCTGGGAGGAGAATTTGGGGGCAACAATGAAGATATTCTCAAGCGACCCCCTTGGTGCAAGATAACACAAACTCGACGTTCACGTCCTCATACGAAGTAGTCACAGTTGTCCCCTCCGTGAGGGAAGTGCAACGGTTTCTTTGCCAACGAGAAAATAATGTTTGGAGTCGACTTTTTTCCACCAACGCCCGCCGGAGCTCTTGAGGAAGGAAGGAACACGCTAGTACATGCGCGTTCGACGGGTTGAGATGCTGTTATGCGTGACGGAGAGAGTCGGTGTGGGAGGATGACCATAAGCCACTTCGTGTTAATATACAATAGACAAGACTAGAACGTACTTGAGAGTCGATGAAATCGTTCCCGGTTCCAAAGTCACTGTAATTGAACGTCTATCTTCCACAAGAGATGATAGCAGGAGGTCAAATTGACTTAAACGTTGATTGCATCCGGCCCTCGTGGGACGACGAAACGCAGAGGGAGAATGAGAGGTTATGTAAGTGGGTAACTCAAAAGCCACGATTAAAAGGTCCGGTGGCACTGCAACAATCAGAACAACAACAGTGTCAGCGAGATGAGTGAATTGCAAAAAGGAACGGGTAAAACGATTAACATTGAAAGCAACGACCGAAGGATCAAAGGTCATTCAGAGCAGGGTAACGATTGAACAACGAAGAGACTTGCCTGGAAATCGTCGACTAGCACGCTAGTGCTTAAGTAAGAAGTACAGTGTGCCAATAGACACCCCAGAGCGTGAACAGCGGGCAGCGATCGAAGCCTTTGTCTTAGCACAATCCCGTGACACGTAATATGCACATCCAGGAAGATTCATATGTATGTGAGCTTTAAGTTGAGAATCGCAGCGTTCCCATCTCGAGTTTAACGTTGTTTTTGGGAACGAAAACACAACTGTCCTGTCAACTGGGACAGTCTCGAAAGTTTCACATTAGACACGGGTACTGCAATAGAAAATAGCTCAGAGACAACCAGCTATCGACAAAGAGTCCGGCTTACGAATCTATGCCATACATCAGTCCTGTTGGATGATCCCCAAAATAGTTAGCAGGCGGATTATTGTGGATGTACACAACAATGTGAAGGCTGTTGAGGGACGGCCCGATTCATTGAAGTGCTATAATCCGATCCTTTGCCAATTAAGTAGTTCCCGCCGACACATCCATCATTTCTCAGTTATCATGCGGTCCCGTTGTCGAATGTTGAGATTGTCTAACAGCCATATTGTTCCCCAGTTGGAGGTGAGTTGTGCACAGGGACCAGGTATGAGAAGCAGCGCATCCATAAAGAGGCTACATGCAAAACAGAAGTCACGATGCTTGCGGAGTCGGAGGCTTATGTCGGTGCCACGAAATGGTCCATACATGAGGATGGAAAGAAGATAGCATTTGCGACAGGAGATTAAAACAAACAAGTCGAATTACAATGGCCGAAATCTTGAGGATACTAGGTAACGGGCACAGGGCATTTTACTCCTTCCATGGATATTCGAACCTGGGCTGGTCTTTGCGCCTCCAGAGCTTCCTCCTGAAATAGATCGTGAACGCTTAGTAAAACGATGATGATGATGCGACACAAACTTCTTTTTAGTTGTTAAATTCTCCGCAAATACCTCGACGCAGTTCTTGGTTTTGAACTCGCGAATAAACCGAGGATCCCTTGTGGATATTGAAATTGAGAGAACGCATAACAAGTACGATAAGCCTTACCAGAGCTCGCTAGCGATACCCAAGTCCTTGCAACATCTCATGAGAGCATTGCTTTTGCATCCTTCGGCGGCGGTAGGGATACCAGAGGGATCGAAATACTCATTTTCGCCTCTGGCTATGGCTACCAGTCTGGGAGGACAGCTCATTAGTCGATGAGCGTAGTGGGAAATTAAAGTCCTACCGTCCCTGGCAAACGAGCGCATACTCCCTGCTGACTATCTTGGGACCTACGTTCGTCTCCGTCCTTGGAGCGAGTCCCCAGGCACCGGGTCCAAAGGCCTTGTTCAGAATACGACGGTATTTGATTTCGGGAAGGTAAATAAGTCCATCTTTCGCGAACAAGGTGAGGGATGTATGGCGAGCAGTGGGAAAGGGACACACCAGGTTTAATCTCGATGTCCATTTCGTCAATGGGTGCAAGAAGAATGTCTGCAATCTCCCTCGGAAATGCTTCTACAGATAAGCCATAGTAGCTCTTCGACCAATCATTGGCTGCATTGGCTACATTGTCACTTCCTGACGCAAAGTCGCCAGGGAAAGCTATTTGAGAGATACGCGAAGACACAGACTCAGCGGACAGGACGCTCTCCGGAGGTACTTGGTCCTCGAGAGCCTCGCGAACTCCAGTTGCATCTGCTATTGCTTCGGAGATGTCGTCTCGGGTGACTTCGTTGGTAGTTGTACTGGCTTGTGCCTTTGTCACGCGCGAGCTGTTTGCCCCAGAACGAACGGGGTAAGTACGCGTCGATGCGGCATAGGTTCTATGATGTGAAGTGCCGGTGCGCGGGATGCGACGCGCTGTTTGACAAAGCCTCGCGCTGTTGGCGACAAAAGACATGATGGTGCACACTCGCACAAACAAGTTGAGGCAAAGCCCCTGGTGTCACTGTTGCACTGCCACTCGGAAACCACTGCTTGGGCGCCTGTTCCCCACCCCGCTGGCAGCATGTGCTGCATGTCGAAACACTGTGTTTGATAGCCGCGGCGTTAGCGACTCAGTGACAGGAGTTGATCAGTGATGACGTTTGCTCAAACTTGAAGTTCCTCTTGCGGCCAAACTGTGATTGGTCGCCCATGAAATGCAGAGGGATGGTGGACAGCTACACAACAAATACGAAAGGATATACGAAATATGATAATACGGATACTCGACGAGACTGACAGATCCATACAAAGATAGTGGGATGATCCATTGTAACTTGTTAATTCCTCTTGGTGAAATTGTCGGGGTCGTAGCTTTCTTCCCAATCTCCGTGGGTCATTTTTTCACTGGTGGGACGGTAATCCAACAGCGCTGCCACTGGCATCGAGAGAAACTTGCTTGCTCAACTTTGAGGCGTGCGCGATCATATCTCCCTCAGGCTGCCGCGGCCTTCCTGGTGAGAACCTTGCACGACACCTGCCCAAGAAATCGTATTGAGTCCTGTCATATTTTTTGCCCCGCACGTTGGGGTGGCCAGGGTGGAAAGTGCCACCACGTACGACGCACCTCTGCTCTGCTCCTCCGACTCTCTCCACACTCTGCTCCTAACCCCCGACTCTGCACAGCCACAACGTTGCCCTCACGATTCGAGGAATAACAGCATTTTATGTCCATGATCACTTTGTAGCTCAAATAGTGCGCGAATCCCCAACCGTGCGTATCCACGTCATGAAAGCCGGTTATCAGGTGCCGGCCCTTGACCTCGACTATACACTTGAGCTGTTCCCAATTCTCACCTTCCCAGCCCAGATGCCCCGATTCTGAATATAGAGCTGCTCTATAATGTTTCACGTGTTTGGATCATAATAGCCTTTGATTCACGTTTCGTTTCAACGTAACACACCGACGGGACAACAAACATGGTCTGAAGAAACTACCACAATGTACAAGAACAACATTTCCACACCGGAAAACTCGAAGAATTGGTTTGAGCGTGTCGTTTCTTCTCGATAACCTTGACAGTTGGAGTAGGGGCCCCTAGCGGAGGGTTGAGCGTTGACGCACATGCTGCTTAGTCAGCAGCCTGTGGTAGGAGCGGAGTCGGAGCCTGAGTAGATAGAGCACGTCGTGTTATTAGTCGTCAGCCAGCATCAGAGCCAGTCGTCGTCCCTCAGCCGTCTCCACAGTATAGGAGGTTCCAAGTATGCTTTACACACACGATATCTCACACGTTTGGACCATTGTAGCATTCGATTCGCGTTTCATTTCAATGCAATGTAATACACCGGCGGGACAACAAACATGGTCTCGACTCTCAAGAATAACATTTCCACGCCGGAAGACTCAAAACTTTCAGCCAGTCTACTACTGGGGAAGAGGAATGAGCCTCCACAGCTGCCCATCCCTCGGGAGTTCAAAGATGCCAAGTGTGACCTGCAAGCAAGGCATGATTGGTATCAGCGTCAGTTCGATTTCATCAGTTGACTTTCCCCACCTTAGACCCAACCAGGGCGTCGTCCAAAGTCCAAGCTGTGGTCGGCCAGCGGGTGCTGGGCACCTCGATCCTTGATATTCAAGTAAGGATGTTAGCCATGGCATACCATCAATTGAAAGCACTGACGAGTATGTATCGTCTTTCTGTTTCCTAATCGCCCATCCTTCCATGACCACCGGCATGTTGCCCACAACTACAATGCCATTATGACCATAGCTGATCCACCTCATACCACCTTGTTCCAAATATAAAACGTAGTTCTCATTTTCAAGCTTCTCGATGGTCCACTACAAAGTGGACCTCAGCACCCGAGTCCGTCATGAAGGAAAGAAGATCAAGGATTGAAGAGGCATAATCGGTGCTAAACTGTAATGGTGGACTTACAACGTGGCTCTTACCCCCAGAAATGACACTGTCGACAGGTCCACCTTCAGGATTCGCACCGACTGGGAAAGGCGGTGGTGCCGAATGGCCAGCGCGTACGATGACATATTTCCCGTTTTTGAGATCGGACATTGTTACGTAGCGGAGGAAGGGTTGTGACTTTTGTGTGCGATTGGGAATGGGCTTTGGGTCTGGCTGCGAAAACGAGGGTTGACCTTGCCATTATATAGTCATTTGTGCGGCATCAGGAAGAAGGCAAAAGTCTTATTTGGACTAAATTCAGGCTAAATCGAACTCAGCCGGCTAATGGTGACTTATGGCGGCTCGCTTAGTCGCGGCGTCAATGAAAAGCCAAATTAGCCCTTTAGCCAGCATTTTTGCAGCATCTAAATGTTTAATTGGCTTAGAATACATCAAAACAATCTAATGAATTTTGTGGAGCAATGTTGTGTGATATAGACTCATTGCTGAAAATGGGCAGCAAGTAAGCAGCATGAATGACACTACATATCAACATCAATAACTGCCAGGTTAGAAGAGCCATCATCAAGATACGACGGCCTGACCATCCACATGCCATGCTAAAGGGCTAATTTGGCTTTTCGTTGACGCCGCGACTAAGCGAGCCGCCATAAGTCACCATTAGCCGGCCGAGTTCGATTTAGCCTGAATTTAGTCCAAATAAGACTTTTGCCTTCTTCCTGATGCGGGTTAGTCAGGCTGAGATTAGTTGTAACGGGTTCTTGCCACTTGCCAATCGTAGCCGCTTGTGGACGGAAAGTGGAGATATCTAAAAGATAGATAACGCAAGTCGTACCCCCGTTGGTCGCTTTGTGACCTAAAAGGTCATTGAAACGAACCACCTAGTTAGTACTAGAGGCATTGTATGCCTCAAGGTCTGGTGTGTGAGAGTCACTTCGGAGCATGACGGAAGTCATACCCACATGCTGCTTTGGGAACCGAAGACGCTCATATACCAACCACCCGGTTTATATCGCATGCTTCGAGGACCAAATTGTGAAAGTCACTAAACGGATGACAGAAGTCGTACCCTTCCTTGGCTCGCATGATTCAGCTGCTTTTGGGTCCGAATTTCAAAGGCTCTCCAAAACGAGCCGCCTGATTAGTAACGGAGACTGCATATCCCTTGATGATGGCACTAGTGTGAGAGTCACTAAAAGAATGATGAAAGTCGCACCCTATGACTTGGTGGACATCCGTCGGCCCATCGGCTGTTTTGGAATTAGAAAAGATTCGAACAAGCCACCTGCAAGTCCACTCTTACTTCGAATTATGTTTGTGGAACAGAGTAAAACAGCTTGAACCCAACTTTGGAACGGTGACTAACCTTATGAGGTCAGAGTAACACAGATACACGCTCCTACCGTACACGGCAGGGAGGTAGAGTTAGAAGCATGTACAACTCATCACGGATTATTGGCCACTTTGGGAGTCGAAAACGCTCTGCCTGGTTTATAGGAGCTACAGCATGCCCCTAGGCATTAGGATAAGTTATCGGGTTCTTGTCACTTGCCAATCGCAACCCAATATGGAAGCCCAACTTGGGGGCGGAGAGCGCAGATACCTACAAAGGACAACGGAAGTCATACCCTGATTCGTTGCCCTATCAGTTCCTTTAGGATTATGAAGGGCTCATAGACGAGTCACCTGATTAATATCGGAGGCACTGCATGCCTTGAGGCTCAGACTGTGAGAGTCACTCAAAGCACAACAATTATACCCTGTGAACTAATGGACAATCTAGCCCATCAGCTACTTTGAGAACCGAAAGTGCTCATACCAGCCCCCTGGTTTATACCGGAGGTACGGTATGCCTCGAGGCTCGAAGCGTGAGAGCCATGCGCACGATACGCTGTAACTTGGTAGAGATTCGTTGGCCTATCAGCTCCATGGGGATTCAAAAAGACTCGTATACGAGTCACCTGATTAATACCGCCAGCAGTGGATACCTCGAGGCTCACAGTACGAAGAAAGGATGATGGGACTCATACATTGTGACCTGATGGACATCCACTGACCACTCGCCGGCAGCTAAGCTGAGATCCGAAAAGGCCCCATGATATGATCATCACCTGGTTAACCGATAATGCCAGGGCCCGCAGCACTGTATGCCTCAATTGAGGCTCAGGGCGTGAGAGGAATGATCATCATGGTCTCACCATCAATTAATCACCTCCACTTTCCATACGGCACACCATGCTAATACGCAAATGGTTGCGCTAGTGCCGCACACGTGCGTGAAAGGTCGAGGGCCAGGCGTTCTCCGCCACTGGCATCGCCTGCGCTTCGGGTCGCGCCTACCCCCAACCTCTTCATTTCATGTCATGGCACTTGAACACATAGCTACCTTTGCCCTGAAGGTTGCATCTACGCGATTCTTCGGTCTGAAGACGGTCGGATCTCATAAATTGTGGTTCTTCTCTACCGAGATTTCAGTACCACGACGCTGCGCGCCATGCCTACGCTCGAGCAAGCGCTTCAGAACCGGTCGCATGGTATTCTGCAGCTCACCTGCTCCCCGACGTGTCCCTATCCCTCCCCCCGAACAACACGATTTTGCAAACACCCCCTCCTACGGCTAAATCAGGGAAAAGTGACCTTTATGCATACTTTTTAGAGCGGATTGGTTCGATGGGCCGATTGATCGATGATGGATGGTCGTCAGCACCAAGTCAGCACCTACTAAGTACTACATGGTTTACTTACCTTTTTCGTTCGTGTTACGTAATTGGAAAGTAGTGGTGCCTCAGGCTTGCCAGTGGATGGGCGACACTGCGACAGCCTCAAGTACTGGCATGAACACTCCCATCTCGGCCAGTTCTGTCCGGCATCACTCAGGCTTGAGAATACAAAGACCATCGTCGAGTCTGTCTCAACGACCGCCTTCGAGTTTGTCTTCTGCACGACCAGCTTCGAGTGCCTCATCGTTGAGACCACAGTCCCGCATCTCAACGCGTCCAAGCTCGCGCCTATCTAGACCCGCCACGCGGCAATCCACGCGTCTTCTACCACTATGCCAATCACTCGTCACCCAAGTTACCGGATTGTCTCCTGAGGCCGACGATGAAAACTTTCGCACTGCCGTGGATTTCGTATCCAAAAACTTGGAATACGCGATCAAGGCTGGAGCGAGCACCGATATGGCCACGATGGATAGCCACTTCAGAGGGTAGTATTCCGGTTTATCTCTGTGCCATTTTGCAGTAGATTTACGCGTCGGTAATATAGTCATGTTCTCAAGGCAAGCGTCCATGCTCATGACGATCTCGCGGATGCGCTACTGGAGTCGTATCGTAAAGTGAAACAACAAACCAAAGAGCTCACAGATCTCGATGAGCAAATTAAAGTGCCAGGATATACTCTTACCAAACAAATCTCGTATGCTAACTTCCTCCATAGTTGTCACGTCTTCCGGACCATCTTCAGTTGCTCGTGCGTATTTTATCCCGAGATAGTTCTCTCCCTGACGTTTCTGGCCAGATCTTGTTGTCATCTGCTCCTAGTAGCACGACCCACGCCTTTGCGGAGACCTATAAAGATGCCCGACCACCGAAGCCTCCGACACCAATTACATGGAGGGAGATCCTTGCCGAAGAGCCATTTGAGGGACAACACTGGGAAGGAGTATATGGCCTACCGGCTGGTAGTACTGTCGAAGGATGGGAAACGCGGAGCGGCGGAAGCACGCCGTCCCTTTCGCCTTGGGATGAAGACGACTCTTTAGACAGTGACGGTACACCACCCTCTTTCGAAGATTTACCTCCGCCCAGAGCTCCTGAAGAATTCCACTCTCGTTATCGTGTTTATCACCACGAAAATCGCCTCGAGTTGATTGAGCGTCTCAAGGCAGGCCAGTACTGGAGAGATGATTGGAAAATTGATGTAGATGTATCGCGGCCGTTTGATATAGGGGATCCGTCAACCCTGGGTATGTATTTCTATTTTTCATTCTCTCTCTGTCTTATATTTGCTAGGTCCCGCAATGCTTCGTGTGCTTGGGGAGAGAGCAACATTGGTCCTCGTTGGTCCAGAGCGGGAGGTACGCCCAAAGTATCTTTTGGAGACTACACGCTAAGTATGGAGCGTTTAGAAATATATTCACGAGCGCGACGCGGTGCGAGAGGTGCTGATGTGTCTCCAAGGTCGGAAGAATATCATGATATATACTACTCTGGATACGTTTTCTTCGGTGGTATGTGTCCAATACTTTGAACGAGGTCCATATTTCCACTAACGAAAGTTTAGCCTTCTCCTACAGCGCCCCGTCTACTGCATTTTACATCGACAGCTCAGTCATCGATCCTAGTTGCTTTCGCACAGGTGACAACTACCATTTGTCACCTACGAAAGTTCGTTTCTGCCGTCTTCGAAAGCGTTTCCGGAGTCCATGAAATCACCCCTAGCGGAACAACGCGCTTGCTCAGTCACAACATCCGCTCAAGAACGATAGAGGCTTTTGCTGATGCCGTAGACGCACAAATCCAAATATTTGACCGATGGTGCGCCGAGAAGGAGGAGGCCATATGTCGGGCACTAGCCGGACGAGGTGATCCACTCGTCGTCAGCCTTCTCGGTTTGGAGAAAGACGTCCGAGACACATTTTCAGGAATTTTTGACGTCGTGCTGGATATTTTGCATCGACTCGTTGGATATATCTGTAAATCCCACTCCAGGCTCGATCAAGCTGTTTGGAACATGCCTAATATGCCTACGCAACTGCCATCCGCGGTCGTTTCGGCGCTTCTACTCGACCTTCTGTTACAAGCAGCAGAGGAACAATGGTCCATGGGCAATATCTCTGCCTCCAACTCTCTGGCGACTGTCTTTGTAAAGACCTCGGAACCGATCTGGAACATGATCGGGAAATGGCTGAAAGATGGAATGCCCGTCCGGAACGTCTGGGATTCCCTAGACGATATTCAAGCCCTTGACGAGGAATTCTTTATAGAAGACAACGAACTTCCGCTATTGGACCCTGATCTCTGGGCAGATGGTTACGTGCTTCGGAGTCCTGTCGTCTTGGAGGATGGGGAGAGGAAACAACTCGCGGTTCCGGCGTCCTTGGGACTGGTGGTTGATCACCTCTTAGGTGCTGGCAAAGCTGTTGGGCTACTTCGGATGATGGGTATCCATTTCTTTTCTGAAAATGCAACGGGAGAACAACACCCCCTCCTCGGTTGGAAGAGTTTTGCACGATTGTTCGAGTCCGGCACAGCGAGCTTGAGAGATTCGCAGTCGTTGTCACATTTGATATGGGAGGAGCTCTCTGATTATTGCCTTGGTGCCGGTCTGCGACTATCACGGGTCCTCGCTGATGAATGTGAACTATTGCACCACCTTGCAGCCGTCGAAGGGCTATACTTGATGACAAGAGGAGACGTGATCAGTAACTTCACCGATGTCATATTCGCCAAGGTATGGTCATCTTGTAGCCGTTTCGTGCTTCTTGGATTGATTCAATGATGTTCAGATGGACAACCAACAAGTATGGAACGACTTTCATTTCCTAAACAGTGCCTTCAGAGACGTCGTCGAGTCGAACAACTCGGATTGGATTGACGCCTCCCTTATTCGGCTCTCTTACAGGGGTACCAAAGCCGCTACGATCGTCAATACCGTCAAGGCGATTGAGGGATTACTCGTCGAATACGCTGTGCCATTTCCCCTGACATATATCTTCACTCCTAGCGTCCTTCAAAGTTATTGTTCCCTCTTCGTCTTCCTGCTTCAGGTGAGAAGGGCGAAGTGCGTTCTGGAGAGGATCTTGCTCCGCGGATCGGTGACGAACGTTGGGCTGCAGTCTGAGCTCAAGGTGTTTTACGCGATGCGAGGGAAGCTTTCGTGGTTCATCAAGTGAGTGAACGATTATACAGTGCTGATGGCTTGATCATAGTGTATTGACCATGAACTGCAGTACGTTGTTTAATTTCCTGACCACGAACGTATGTTCTCTCTCGATTTCGTGCTATCCAGGGACTGACTCGCGCCGCCCGTTCAGGTGATCCACGTTCAAGTGCTCAAATTCAAGTCTGCATTCAAGCGAGCCAAGTCCCTCGATGAGATGATCAAGCTTCACAACGACCAGTACGTTTCCCGTGGGTCATTCTAACATGCAAACCATTCACGACTTCACCAATGTAGCCTCGAAACCCTATTATGCAAGTGCTTCCTCGACTCTTCCGTACGTCCATCTCGTATTTATGCACTCGTTACTCACTCCTTTCCCTTCGTCGACTAGACATCTTCCTTGTCGAAAGCGATAATGAATGTGTTGGACATGTGTATCCACTTTCGGACGTACTTCACCACCTTTGCGGGAGACACGACACATGATATTTCACGTCTGTCGATCAGCATGCGCCGGCATCGAAGTCGTCGGCAACGACGACAGCGCAAGGACGTCATCGGGTTTTCTATGCCTCATCTCAGCGATACCGAAGACGACTCGGACTCGGACTCGGACGCAGAAATCAATCAATCCGAGGGAAAGCAAGAATTCGAGCCGTCGTTCTCAACCGCACCGTCATACACCGAAGAGGACGTTTCGACGCGGCTGGAAAAGTTGTCGGAGGAGCTGGATGGGTTGGTGAGGTATGTACGGCGTGGAGCAGAGAGCTTGGCGAGGGGAATGTCTGATACTGCGTCCGCGTTCGGCGTGCTCGCGTTTATGCTCGAAGATTGGGATTCATGATGTCGCGGTCGATTTGCCCTAGTACGAGCTTGGAAAGGAAATCCCGAACTTCTATCGAGCATATGATTACATAAACAGCTCGACTTCTGTTATGATCTCAAAGTTTCTCCGGAGGACACTATGGACGAGACACTCACTGATCTCGAGCGGTCCACGTTTCTTCTCCACGCGCGCCTTGGATGAAGAGCCATCTTTTGGAAGTTACAGCGTGATCCTTCCCGAGGAACCTTTTGTCTGGGGCGTGTCGCACATCTCTCCTCGCCCCGTCCCATCCAGCATCCGACGGCCGCCATATGCGCGGACACGCGCGGAAGACCAGCATACACTCCACGCCTCTACTGAACATCCTTGGGAGCTCTACAAAGATGACAGTCGAATCAGACTCGGGAGCGAGGAAGAGACCAAGCTTCGTGCTTCTTCCAAGCTCGCTCGCAAGGTTCGCGAATTTGCAGGGACTCTTGTTCGAGTAGGAACGGTTCTCACTGTAGTTGATGGACGGGATACTGATCCCATCTTCATAGCCCGGAATAACCACGAATTCCATAGACGCGGCGATCCATGACTTCATCGTTGCCCAGGGTGCTTACCCATCCCCTTTACTCTATTCTGGATTCCCTCGGTCATGCTGTACAAGTATAAACAACGTTGTCGCGCACGGAATACCAGACGAGTGTGTTGAGTTCGTTATACCCTGATGTGAGGCTAACGAAGATCAGCCGACCACTTGAAGACGGCGATATCATCAACATCGACATCACCATTTACCTCGACGGTTATCACGGGGATACCTCCCAAACGTTTCTCGTCGGCACTGTCGTACGCACGCGTCGTTTGTTCGTTGGCGGTTATAAACTCGTTAG
>JBBPRA010000640.1:0-16494 GCA_038092775.1 Boletus rubescentipes
ATGAAGGCGTAGGTGTCGTTGAAAAAGTCGGCACCGAAGTAGACACATTCAAAGTGTACGTGTTTCTCGGTCAGGAGGTTTACCCCTATACTCACTTTGAACCAGTGGGGATCGCGCCGGTTGGGGATACCTCCACAATTGTTGCATGCACTGTGATCAGTGCCTGAGCGGGAACGAGATGCTGTGTCCCCAGCGCGCCATGTACGGCGAGGCTGACCTGGACCAGGGCGCGTTTGCCTCGTACGCTGTGTGGAAATCCGCATTTCTCTTCCACATCCCCGATTCGATTCCCTCAGTAGCCGCGGCCCCTCTCATGTGTGCTGGATCTACCGTGTTCAACCCGTTGTACACGTATGTTAACCCCACTGACCGCGTTGGTGTTGTGGGGATCGGCGGCCTTGGACACCTCGCTATTCAGTTTGCTTCCAAGATGGGATGCGAGGTCGTCGCCTTCTCCGGCTCGAACAGCAAAGAGGAAGAAGCAAAGAAGCTTGGCGCGACAGAGTTCTACGCGACAAAGGGTGCAACCAAGTTGGAGATTGGACGGCGCGTCAACCATTTGATTATCACGACCGCAACGCTCCCCGATTGGAATTTGTAGGTGTTGCGCCGTTTCGTAGAGCGGCAGTAGCTCACCTTACTGGACAGGTTCCTACCGGTTGTAGAACCCAGGGGCACTATCTACCCCATAACCGTCTCGGAGCAGGATCTTGTTCTGCCGGCCATGGCCGTCTTGGGTGCTGGTCTTCGTATCCAAGGGACCTTGCCGTGCTCGCGGGGATCACACGTCAAGATGCTCAGGTTCGCGGCGCTGCACGGTATCCGGCCCGTTATTGAGCAATTCCCAATGAGCGTCGACGGCATCGAGGATGCGATGACGAAGCTTGAACAGGGAAAGGTCAGATACCGCGCTGTCATGGTGGTTTGATAGTCATGCGGTGTTATATATATACTCATCTTTGATACTCGTACACACATGTAATTGTAACAAGTCTTGCGTGTTTGAAGGCAACCGGCCCTTTACAACCTGATGCCAAGGTTGACGTGGACCGCCTTTACGTTTGTGTAATTCTCCAACGCATACTCGCCCAGCTCTCTCCCTATACCTGATTGCTTGTACCCACCGAAAGGCATCTGAATATCAGCCCGGTTGGAGCAGTTGATCTACGCATCAGTTGTCAGTAACGTTCCGGTGTCAGGAAGGACGGCAAGAGGTTTACGTACCCACATGTTGCCAGCCTCTAGAGCATGTGCCACGCGGAATCCCCTATCAATATTTTTAGTGAATACCGAGGCTGCAAGGCCGTACGTCGTGTTGTTCGCTTGCTCGATCACCTCTGTATATGCATTGTCAGCAGTGAACCGCCATAGAAGATAGGTAGCGGGGTGCATACCCTCTT
The DNA here is from genome assembly GCA_038092775.1 of Boletus rubescentipes. Lineage (NCBI taxonomy): Eukaryota > Fungi > Basidiomycota > Agaricomycetes > Boletales > Boletaceae > Boletus > Boletus rubescentipes. The sequence goes on from JBBPRA010000640.1 coordinate 1,401, forward strand.
CTGTCTTGAACTTGAGGATGCAGGCGACTGGGCCAAAGATCTCCTCCTGGACGATCTTCATATGTGGTTGGCATTCGGTGAAGATGGTCGGGTGGATAAAGTACCCCTCGTTCCCGATTCGGTTCCCACCTAAATGTACCGTGGCACCATCTGTTTTACCGGATTCGATGTAGCCCATGATACGCTGGCGAGACGGTAGGAATGAACGGGGATGGCTCGAAAGTCAATGCGGGCAAGGACGTACCTCGAATTGGGTCTTGGACACTTGGGGTCCTTGGTAGGTTTCCTCTTCGAACGGGTCGCCTACCTTGATCGCAAGCGCCTTTTCCGTGAACCGTTTCAGGAACTCGTCGTAGATTGCCTCGTGTACGAATATTCGCGACCCAGCTGAACAGTTCTGTCCATGGTTGAAGCTACAAAAACAAAACAGGTAAAATCCCAATCATGACCAGAAAAGAGGGTCACACACTAGATGCCGTGAATAGCCCATTTGACGGCCTGTTCTAAATCGGCATCGTCAAAGATGACACTGGGACTCTTTCCCCCGAGTTCCAACGTGACGGGCTTGAGGTTACTTTTGGCGGCGGCTTCCATAATCTTGCGACCCGTGAGCGTGCTACCAGTGAAGGCGACTTTGCGAATGATAGGGTGTTCGGAAATGGCTTGACCGGCGGTAGCACCATACCCGTTGACGATATTGATGACACCCGGAGGGAATCCTGCTTCCTCAATGATTGTTGTGAAGAGAAGAGCTGAAAGGGGAGTAAGTTCGGAGGGTTTGAGGACAATGGTGTTCCCCGTTGCAAGGGCAGGACCAATCTTGAGGGTGAGGGAGAACACTGTTGGGGAGTGGTTAAGAAAACGTTCAAGTGAAAAGTAAGGTGTTCTGACTAGGTACGTTCCACGGGATGATTTGGCCCTGTGAACGTTGTGTGAACTAGAGGGAGATGCACCAGAGGAACAGGATACGAACCACAACGCCAATGGGTTCGTGGCGGGTATACGTCAGCTTTTGGTCATTTGTCTGAAACCAGATGAGCAAGGGAAGCTTGGTCGACCGCGGAGCTCACCTCGATTGTCTTACCATTGATCTTGTCTGCCCAACCAGCGTAGTATCTCAAAACAGCGATGCCACCTTTGTTATCCCCGCCATATGCAGTCTTGTAGGCCTTGCCTACCAAGAACCTTTAGTTCTCGCCTTACTGCGGTGTAAAACTCGCAAACGCACCGTTGGAGATGGCATCCAGAGCAGCGAATTGTTCAATGCGCTGTTCCATGAGGTCAGCCAGCTTAAACAGGAGCTTCCCCCGCTCTGTGCCAGAGACTTTGAGCCCCCAAGAGGTCTTGTAGGCTGTCTGCGCAGCTTGCGCTGCGATGTCGATGTCGGCTTTTGTGCCGGCCGCAATAGAAGTGATGACCTTTCCTGTTGCTGGTCACCCCGTCAGTCAAACTGTCGACCACGACATGGAAACACGAACATGGATTGACAACTCTGGACAAAAATGAGCATGGGGATTCAAATGCAGATTGAGGGTTGCGACAGACTCTATGGATCCACCTTCCACGGGATCTACGTGCTTTCCATTGATGTAGAGTCCCAACGGGATCGAGACAGTTCCTTTGTACGTCGGAGTGTCGAAGGTCTTGGTGAAGGTAGCCGGCATGTCGTGAACTGCAAGAGGGATAAAGGTGAGAGAAAGGTCGACGACAGATGTCACTCGACGGCATCGCAGCTACTTATAGCGGACGGCTGATCCTCGTCAGGTGCTTCACGAACCACATGACGGGTACCATGATTAGGTTCCATAGTGCCTGGTAAACAAGAATTTCTCATGGGTAGTTTGTTATGCGTGAGGCAGCAGATCTGACTAGGGTGAGAAGTTCCCAAGAATAATTTCAGCAATACCATCTCGAAGTCGCGGGCCGGGCATCGCGACACAAGTAGTGCTGGGGATTGCTGCAAGTTGCTTGACATGGTGTGTGCCGCGGCCAAGGTATAGGCGCGCATGATGGAACATCAATCATGATGGCGGAGCGGGATGACGTCTGTGTCACGTGCTCCATTAGACAAGCCGTTCACCGGCAAACTGGAGCGCAAAGTAGAGATCGGACTCGGATTCGCCCTTTGTTGACTCGCCATGTTCTCGCTCAGAGCAGCAGCAGCAGCAGCACGCACAAGAGCCGTCAAGCCCTCGCCGTCCCTCTCCCCCTCTTTCCACCGTCCAATGTAAGCCCTCATTATCGCCCCTGTCTCTCCCTTCTCATTTCCCCCCCTTTACTAGCACCATGGTTCTAGTATACGGCCGGTCCGACGAAGAGAAACGACCAAACTCGTCCATGATGATTGACGACGCCCCTGGATGGAATGAAGACCTCGCTACCCCCTCCGAGGCATATGTAAAGGTACGCCGGCCCCTCTCGTCTGGCCCATCTCTCTCATGCATACCAGGCGGACCGCGAGACGACCACCTTTGATGACCTGCAGAAAAAGACGGTCGACTACGTCCAGGCGCACCACCACGACCCCGAGGTCAAGCAAACCCAAGCAACCTATGCCCGTGATGAAGTGGACGGCCCGCTCGGCAACGCCGGTGTTGGAGAATTCGAAGGTGTGGTCGGCAACGACGATCTCGGCCCAGACGCGCAAGTCGAGTCTAATGGCCGGGTCGTGACGCGGCGTACCGTCACCCAAGAAAAGACGACCGCTCCCGAGGGCGAATCCGGTGCTGGCCAAGCAAACGTGAGTCCCGATCACGCTCGGAGACATTGAGTAATCCGCAACTTGAATAGGTTTGAAATTCGAAAAATGGTCACCCCTAAGAGTCTTGCACCGAAATGCAGAAAACATTGATTCCGTAGCTCGCGCATAGTAATAAATTGTACAAGACCAGATTATAACAATGATAGCCATAGTACAAGGATCAACACATTAGAGCCCCTTCAAGGCTTCGCCTCCCCAATAGTCTCCCCAGGAATAATGACTGGTCCAACACCGAATGCGCCAAATCCAGGCAATGTCTCGGGCTCTGCTCCGGTTTCACTCGGAGGAAGGCGCACAGGCCCAGGTCCAAAGCGTCCACCAAAAGGTCCCTGCTGGAGTCTCACAGGTCCGGGACCAAAGCGGCCACCAAACGGTCCCTGGAAGTTGGGCGGAAGCTGCACAGGTCCAGGCCCGAGTTCAATCTTGGCTGATTTCGCCGCAGTCGTTACTTTGGGAACGGAGGCATGGGGAATAGTGACATGGTAAGTGGACTCGGCAACCACCTGGTTGACCGAAGTCACTCTCCTGGGGTCGAAATAACCGCGGAGGTGGAGGTTGGGGCTCTGAGGATTCTTCTCTGTGGGTTCAATGCTGCAAGAACGGTTGTCAACACGTCCATTCATCGGGCGAGGACTAAATTGCTTACACCAAGTTCAGAGAAGAAGTCGCTCTGCTTTCTGAAGGGGCACCAAGAACGAGGAATTTCGAGTCGGAGAGCGCGGTGTAGAAAATTCCGACCAACCCGCACTGTTCAACAAAACATCCCTCAGCGATGTAATAGATACTGCGAAATGAGCGTACGTACGAGTTGTCCCTGGTTACCGGTTTCGACTTGGGTTTGACCTTCAATGTTGACGATCGTACCGCTTTCTTCAGGGCCTGCTGCACTCTGCTCGAGGAGCTGGTTCTTAAATTCGTCGCGGGAGACGGGTTTTCCGTTGACGATGATGTTGCAGTCGACGGTAAAGGTAGCGTCAAAGGCGGTATCGAAGTCATCCTGTGTCTTCGATTCCAGGATGCCCGTCAAGCGGGCTGCTGCCCAGTTAGAGAGGGGAGGAAGGACGATGTTCGCGGACATGAGTGTGGATGGGTGGTTAGCTTTGAGTTTGGGATCCAACGCCGTTTGGGGGGACGCTTTATATGCGGCCCCGCGATTCAGTCAGACCCCATTTCACTCCAAGGCAATACGTGTGCCGTGAGCGGGGTACTCGCCAACATTCTAAGCGAAGGCACTGCAAGCTTGAACCGCTGCTAAAGCCCGTCGGCGTTCGGTGTCTTGACTTGTAACCAAATCGACTACGGTAGCATAGTTGCGTCGCCGTATCGGTGGTTCATCATCGCCAGCAGCGATGTGTACGGCGTCGATGTGTAAAAAAGGTGTTGCGGGACCCTTGAGTCACTTGCGCATCCGCCCGCCAAGGAGTGTAAATTCTTTCCGTCCGTAGTTTTTACTGGCAGATACATATCTAGACACCGGGTCGCCATTCGTTGACCTTTGTATGAGATGATGAGTGAAACTTATCGGCGAGTCGCGATGGCATATGTATCAGGGGGACGCAAACAAGAAGCACGTTTCAGGAAACCCGACGCGGAGAGTTTCAGATTGACGTCGGACCAATGACCAACGCGGGGTCCTGAGTGCTGAATTCAATAAACGAAATCAACAAAAATTATATCGACGGTAACCAAATGCACCAATCACGCAAAGTCGCCAAGCTGCACCAATCTGAGACTTAGGGGAACCTGTGCGGTTACATCGTCCCCTGCCGGAGGCCGAACGACGGGGACCTGAAGACCATTGGTCTTCCAGTAGATTTCCTTGACGTTCCCATTTTCGTCTGGTATACTGGGCAACGCGAAATGAATCCGTGAGATAAGCGTCGTCACTACTTGCTCTGATAGGTGTGTCAGTTCGGCGCATACCATGGCATGACACGACTGCGGGGCTTACTCATTTCCATTTCCGCAAATTTAAAGCCGCTGTAAAGGCGTGCATCAGACAGGCATCAGAAGCTGTGAGGGATATACGTACATGCACGCTCGGCCGCCACCAAGGAAGGTCATCCTAAAGGCGTGATCAGGATACTGTACAACGATATCGTACTACATACACCTACATGGATGCATAAACACCTGGGTATTTCATCCCACCTTTCACACCAGGGGTCTTTTCTGCCTCCGTCGTCACTTCAGAGTCTCCGTTCAGTTGTACGCGTTCGCCTGCAGCGCTGAGCCACCGCTCAGGCCGCCACTCCGATGCATCTTCTCCCCACAGGTCTTTGCTATGATTCGCGGCTAAAAGGGACATAACCAGAGTGGTACCTTTGGGGATTGCAATTTCCGAGAGCATCTCCCCAGAAACAGATTTAATGGGGCGATACAGCGGAAGTACAGTGTCTTCACGAACCCTAGGAAATAAGAGTTTGAGCCATTGACAGACGCTGAAATTTGATCACCTCACGTTCGACTCAGAAGGGACGTAGGTGGGTGCACCCTCAAAGTCTCTCGAACGATGGCATCGAGATATGGGAGACCCATGAGGAGGTCGTACGGTAACCCGACTTCTTCCCAAGGACCTGCGATGTCGTGCGACACAGCATAATCCTGTTTCGCATCCCGTACTTCGCTACGCAAGCGTGATTGTACATCTGGTCTGCTGGCTAATATCCACAGGATGCGACATACAGCGGTTGTCGTGGTTTCAAATCCTGCAAATATGATCGTGCTAAATAAAGGATTGAGGATGCCAGCGGATCATGGTGGCGAATTTGAACTCACTTCATTTGCCCTAGTAGCTCCTCATCGGTGAGCCTATCACTGTCAGAGGATGACGTGTTTGCTCTTACTAAGGCAACGTCGTTACAATCACCACGACCGTGAGATAGATGTGTGGACTCACACATGATGCTCATGATATCTTTACCTTTCATGCGCGATCGTAAACTTCCAGGACCATCAGGTTCCGCGCGACCCTCCATAATTGCTTTTTTCTCGGCAAAAATGCGGTTGCTCGTTGCATCCATGACTTGTACCACACGACGGACGTCCCTGAGGGCCTCGAGGGGAGCCCAGTCCATTATTTTGTTACGCCAGTATGAGGAAAAGTTTCGCACGATGAAGGGAATGAACGGCCGGACCATAAGCAATCGGAGAACCGAAGGACTGTCGGGGGGAAGTGCGTGAGCTCTCATGAGCCATCGACCCACGCAGAAGACGATCCTACGCTAGGTTTCTTATTGCCTCCAAATATTCGTTTTCTTTGTCGATGTCTAGGGCATCAAATGAATGCCCTAGTGCAGCCTGACAGACGTACTCGAGAGCACCGCGAGATAGCCAAGGAAGGATATTGATCTCTTTCACAGCTAAATGACATGAGTGGGGGGTATAGGATGAGGATGAAGAACATACAGTGATCAGCTGACAGCTGCGACTGGAGTATGGTACAGAGCTTGTCTGCAATAGGTTGGATGATTGGGAGCAAATCGCGCATATTGGCCAGGGAGAATACGGGATTAAGCATCTTGCGTTGCTTCTTGTGCTGTTCACCTTGAAGGATGCATCAGGGCTTGTTTCGTGCAGCGCGGCAAGACGACGTACCGAGGGTGGAGATTAAACCGAGACCAAATATCAAACGGTTTCCCCTGTCGCACGGGTTGCAATCTTTGACAAGTGGACGTAGGAGAATACAACATACATGATGAACATGTCGGTTTCGGTGTAAATGTGCTGTTCCTTGACGACTATGTGATGTAGAGCAAGCGGGTCGGATATGTAGAGCTGTTGGCTCTACAAAGGGTGATGTGAGCTACCTTGCCTTGGGGAGACCTGTCTGAAGTACCCCAAGCAATGCATTGATTTTGACCACCCCGCCATATTCCTCGACCAAGGCGAGGTTGTACTGAAAAGCGTCGCGGAAAATTCGATGGTAGTTTCCTAGTGAGCGGTTGTCGGGCCAAGGAAGAAAGACATGGAGTAGAGGTACCTGTGAGCCAGTGTTCCTTCTTTGGACCGCGTATGACTGCGAGGGGGGAGGTGGGGGCAGAGAGATGCCTGACGAGTCGCCAGAGGGAATAGGCAAGGATGACCGACGCAACGAGGGAAAGCATGGTGAAGAAGAGGGAACCGCATGGCTACTTCTACTGTCGCCGCGCACGAAAATAGCCAAGTCACGGCAGAAAGATGAACACCCCCCTTCGAATACTCACCAGTCCGTTTTGACCACGACCATCGCCATGCAGCTCTCCAATGACCTGGCTGCCTTGATAGGCTTTGCTTGCGAGGCGGTTCTCTGGGGTAACACAAAGTTTCTCACCGTGCCAGGTGGACACTGATCCTTTCTAGGCGTAAATGCAACTCTCTTTCTCGTTTCCCTCGTCATCTTAAAGCATCGACGCATCAGCGATAGTCTCAACAATCCCGTCATATACCTCAACTGTCTCATCTTCTTGTGTTGTACCACCCACTTTGCTCTCGAGTTCAACCATTTCTACACTACCCTGGTTGGTCTTGGACCCTGACTCATGACGCCACCACTCACGTACTCTCCACAGAACGCTATCGGAGTCACCAACTATGCTAACGAAACAAGTCAGCTCGTAGGAGCCGACATCTTGATATCCTTCACTGATCTCTTGGGTGATTTCGTCCTCATATATCGCTGCTGGATGCTGTGGGGAAAAAACTATTATATCGTCATATTGCCACTCCTTACTTCTGTCACTGGCTTTGGTAGGCTGTCCTCTTCATCAAACACCCCGCATCCTCTCACTGCCAACCCTTAGCTTGTATCATTGCTGTCCTCGATATCCTCCTCGCAACCAACCCCACTTCGCCCACCCCTCCTCCATCTCTAGTTCCCCTTGGTCTTGCGGCGTATACCCTTCCCCTCTGTACAAATGTCATCGTGACCTCTCTCATTGTTTACCGCATCTGGTATACCTCTCGCGCTATCCCCGATACCCCGCTCGAAATCGGACAGGGCGCTACACGCCGTGCAATGATGCTTATCGTGGAGAGCGGCGCCCTTTACCTTTTATTCCAACTTGTCTTCGTCATCCTCTTTGCCATCCCCCATCCCGCAGAGGCCATCCTCGCCGTCATGGCCGTCCAAATATATGTAAGAAACACATCGTCTGATGTTGATCCCTCTAAACGTGTCCTTTCCTTATCACAGGGAATCGCTCCTACGCTCATCATTATACGCGTGGGTCTCGGGATTTCTTCCGAAAACACCTCTGGAGTCGTCTTATCCACACGCATCAAGTGGATCGCACGCCATGGACAGGACACGGGCACTTCGGCAACACACTACACTGATGGACTGGTCACCAATACCGACTCGGAGGGGATGAAAGAATCGGGCATGTCGAAATCTGGAAGAAATGAACATGACACAGAACTCGACGTTTTCGCGTTTGAAACTCGTAGGACTGAGAGCATCCCCAGTCCCGCTTAAACGTCGCTCTTAACGTGGAATTGAATTACGGTGCTGCCAAGAGCTGGCTTTTATGTCCTATATACCCAACCCATGTTATGACCCATGCCCTCACTAGAGCGGTAGACTCGGGTGATCTGCCACCCACTGGCGTAGCACAGTCCAATCTTTACATCTATGAACCGAACCGACCCCGTTTGCCGAGTGTGTCCAACTTCCCTTCACAAACTGAGGGATATCGTCTTCCAGCGTGGTGTCGGCATGACAAACGAGAATTTGCCTAAGATAGCGCAGGCAATGCTGGATATGTTCGAACGTATGTGTTCGGTTCGTCAAGTAGCCGACGCGAATGACGTCCAGGCAGTGGAGTTGGTGGAAAAGCGACACATGGAAGGTGCGGTCATGTGGACCAAGACGCACGAAACCGTCCGAAGGGAAAAGGGTTCCCCATTCGTCGTCGTCATAGAGAGAGAAGTGGTCCTCGCCAGTCTCCACGCTCAGGCCTGCGAGCGGTATCTCCACCGGCAGCTCTGAGGGAAAATCGTCGCCTATCCAAGCTTCACGGGAATTGTCAGCATGAGCACCGTGTCCGAGCAACCCCATGGACGTACTCCATTCGCGAGTGTTTGGCAAGAGGCTCTTGACGGTGTGTATGGTATACAAGGTAAACACGACGTTGAAGATTGTCACGGTGGCGAGCGCGCCGAGACAAACGATCGCAATACTCGATGGTTGGCGGAAAGGTTTGAAGAACATGGAAAGACGAGTGGCGCTTGTCGCGCGAGGAGCAGGGGATGCCATGGCTTGATAGATGGCGGGTCCTGCCACGCATTCCACATATAACGATCGAAGCCACCCGGCATCGCGGCGGCGCCATGGAGGTAAGCATCATATCGTTGCTTGAGGAGATCCTAACTGAGATAGCATCTTCCCATGGACATGGATCGAGTTCCCCATGTGTATCCTGGGCCTGAGCTGTCTCGCAGCGCCAACGGAGCTATGCCTACCGTAATGAAAGGGAGCCAGACTTGGAAGTAAACGACGCTATTCTTGAAACTGACTCTCCTGGCAATAGCAAGTGGGCTGTTCACCCCAGATCCAGTGCGACAACCAGCCACCTCAGCATTCGCGCTATGTCCGTAAATACCACTTTACGCCACAAGAGGTGGGTTAATTACCTCCCAAAATTCGATGCAGAGCTCCACGCGGTGCATTACCAAGGACTCACCTATAAATGGCACAGATAGCGCTACCATATTTTAGCTCTCGAGTAAACGGGACCCACGTCAAATCCAGTAGTAACTGTGACAGAGTCAAAGGTAAGTCAGTCCACTTGGCGCATGACGCTTGTCCTCATTCCTCGCGAGCAAATGGACAGCGATAATTACACTACTCATAGCCAGGGGAGAGACGATGACATCGAAAAAGAGCACCTTCTCTCTCCCTTCGACGGCTACACCCATGACACTTCCATGGAGGTGCATCGCCGAAACACAATATCTCCACAATGGATTGGAGTGGCAGTGATTGTGCTGTTGCTCATCAACACTGGCTGTCTGCTCGTCACCACGCACCAGCTACAGCTTGCTTCTCGAGTGCTGAGACAGCATCTCAGGTTCGCCGATAACCGGGACCTTCCTCGGCCAGATCCGTATGATGGACTTTGATTCTTGATGGGTGTTGGGATCTGGAGACTGGCAGCGCTCCGAGTCGAGATGTCGTGGCATTGAAATGAACTATTTTTGGCAATTACACGCAAAATTACGCTCACTGTGCGAAACGGTTCCATATGCTGCGCTGTACATTTCTTTGGGATCAAATCCTGTGTAGCTCATGGGCGGTCGGGACAGACCTCACTTTAGTCAGAAAGGGATAAAGACCAACACCGATGCCGGAAGAAGGCCAAGTCCGGAAAATATTGTGACAGGGGTTACTTGTGCCAGTGGGGCTTCATCGCCCCTCTGGCGTAATGGAAACCCCCGTGAGACACCGATGCACGTAGATATATAACCTGAAAGTTGTGAGCTGCATTTTCACAACCGTTTTCAATACCCTACAGTATCCCAACATGCTTGTTTTCGCACCTGCCTTGCTCCTCTCGTTTCTCGCATTGGTTTCGTCCGTCGCCGGTGGCGTTGTCAGAGGCGCAGGTTGGTCGCTTTTGTCAATCTCGGTTGCAACTCTTCGCTGATGGTCCTTTTCATAATATTGACACAGTAGCTCGCGATGTTGCCGGTGCTGGTGAGTACACATTCCATCTGAATCGCTGAGCAAAGTCGTTACCACCGTGTATAGATGCAGGGAACTTTGTCAGGCGGGCTGTAGGCACAGGTAAGTGGTGCACGATTACACATTTCCGTAGCCATCTGAAGTACCTACAGTACCTCAAGCTACCCCCGTGCCAGGTTCTCTTCTCAGTGGAGGTGTACACCAAAAACTTGGCAACTGGTGAAGTTGGCTGAGCGTAGCTGATGCAGATGCAGACACATAAGAGGTCGGGCCAAGGTGATCCGTGTATTAGGATTGGCGAGATTAGAAAATATTTATTTCAATATTGGCTTTCCTTGGTTGTAACTGCCATGATAATTGGATAATGGCAAAAGTTTCTTGATTATTCGATCTTGAGCACCCAAGGATGTAAATGCAATGCATGATGGGATACAACCATGCGCCATGATGATGCGTTATTTGACTGGAGGTAGTCTACTGTGAGCTTGAAAATAGCAAGCAGGTCAGATTTGGAACCATTCATTGATCCGCGTCGGTGTCGGTGCAGTGGCGTCCGTAAGCCTGTGCCAACTGATGAGTGACGGCACCGCATGTCTCAATAGGAATTATCCTAGTAAAACTACACTCGATGCTCTGCTCCAGAAGAGTCTATGGGTCAGTCGTCTGAGTCGACTCATCTCGGAGCGTTAAACGACTTGGACACCGCCCGAGGCAAGGCTGTTGCCCTTGGGCTCTCAAACAGAACTATATCTTCGGTTTGTAACGATTCGGGAGCATGCCTTGGATTTAGCATGAGCAGAAACCGAGAGAAACACATACATTAACAAGGTCGGCAATTGGACTAGCTTGTTATGTTCATGGTTCGACAGTGCCGCATTCCAGACTTGATTCCGAGGGGAAAGGCACTCCCATCAAGATCCGCGGTGAATTCGTGTTTGTCCCAAGACACCTAGGCAACAACTAGGAGCGGATCAGAACAAAGTTGGATTGGAAATTGGGACGCTGCAGGAAACGAAACGGTAACGGTCACCTGCCGTAGCGACGTGAGCATCGCACCCACCGCATCCGAACGGCAGTGCGACTCATCTGCCTATCAGCCGCACAATTTCGTTGCCCGTGTGCGACCAAGTCTATGACTCGAACGGGGATATACTCCGCGGTACAGCAGTGGGCGAGTCATCTCATGGATGGCGTACACAGGTGATGCAAACGGCCGACAGGAAAACGAGGTACGCAGATAAAAGGCCAACTGGACGTGGCCAGAGTCTGGTCAACAGAACACTTGTACGTCATTGCTCGATCAGAACGTAAACCTCACCATAATGCGCTGCTCTACCGTCTATACCTGTCTTTTCTTGTGCGCCTTTGCGTCCTCTGGTCTCTGTGCTGCCATTCCTCCGGTCAACGACGCGTCCCCAGTTGGTGCATTGTTGAAGGACCGAATACACGAGGAGGTCAACCCCAAGAATAGGAGTTTGGTGGAAAGTGAGTGACGTTGCGACGGATGCCTCGAGGGTTGGCTGACGGGCTCCATCAGCCTCTGTCGCTGCGAGCGTAACATCTGCGCCTCTGCAAGCATGAGCACGAGCATAACTTGTGAGTTGATTCATGAACCAGGATAGCTCAATATTGATTTTCCAACAGAATTGCGTTAACCTTATCGTTATTTACTTATTTAATGTTTTCATATCTTGTAGCCGTAGTGTTTCATGTTGACAGGCCGATACCATAAACTGCATTCATAATTCCATGTATGGTTTAGTGACCCTGGAGTTCGCACGCCACATTAACTTCGATGACGACGTCAGTATTGAGTTGGATAAAGGGCGGTGAGGCGCGATCTCATTTAGGGTTTGTTATCTTTCCCTGAACCCCGCTAGGCCTTTCTTGGACTGCCATCGCCACACTTGCTTCTGTCCTTGTCGTTTCACGCTTCTTCAAGCTCATCCATGCCCTCAAGGTCTGTTGTCAACAGCCAATGCCATTAGTCTCTACATTGACCTAATGGCAGACCGTTGACTACCTTCCGGGTTTACGCATCCCCTTTGAGCCGCTTTCCGTCTTAGGTGTCATCCTACCAGAGACTTGGTGGAACCCAGGTCAGTCCTTCCCACGTCGTGTCTTTTCCCTCCTTACCTTCTCTATGGATAGGCCTGTTATTCACCTGGACCTGGAGAAAGAATAGAAACAGTATGTATGATTCTCTTCTATAGCATCGGACTCACGTTCCGCTAGTTTATCATCACTATGGTTGTGACACTGTCTCCATTATTCCTTTCATCAGCGGTACCCCAACAATATACACGCGTTCCATGCAAGTTGGGAAACAGATCGTCGTTACCGGCCACAGGTCGGGTGCGTTTGGAAAGTCGGATCACTTGACCCGTTTCTTTCTGTGAGTTTACAGTCACACCCATTCGTGCACAGTGACCCTATCTTGTATGATCTAGGTTTTGGGGTTCGAACATCATTTCCGCAGAGGGTGAATTATGGAGAAAACACAGGAGGATCACCAGCCCTGCATTTAACAATGAGACGTAGGTGATGAGGTTATCATGTGTTTGTTATACGCTCAGTCTAGCCAAGATATGCCTTTGTTTGGGATGCATCGTCCAAGCTTTATGCAGAGATGATCTCTGCTGAGGGATGGGCTACGAAAGATGTTATCGAGCTCCCCAGTGTCCATGAGCTCACATTTAAGGCGGGTTTTTTTGGCCTAATCTTAAGACCGACATTCATACCGTTACTTCATAACAGTTTACGCTCATCATAATTGCATCAGTTGGCTTCGGATTTCCATTCACATGGGCTGATCCGCCTACTCATGAATGTGAAATGAGCATTCAAGAGTGCTTGGAGATTATCACGAAAACGAATATATTCGCAATCACTGCCCCCGCATGGGCTTGGAACTTGCCATTTCCATGGTCAGTGTGGGATCCACCCCAAGAATGTGATGGGAGTTTGTTTTTTGACATTTACCGTAGGATCCGACGCACTCGTCGTGCCTATGATACGATGCGTGCATTTATGCGCACCGTTGTCAGCACCACACGAGAGACCATCCGATCCGAAGCCGAGGACGTCGCAACCAAGCGAGCGAGGGATCTCTTTTCACTTCTGATTCGGGCTTCTGAGGATGCAGGTGGTAAGATAGGTCTGAGCGACAACGAATTGGTAAGTATGACTCTGGGTCATCTTGTACCAAGGGCTAATAGGCGTCCTTGTCACAGATCGGAAACGTGTTCTCTTTTCTGTTTGCTGGTCATGGTAAGTGTTTGATCATAGTCTATTTGATAGCTTTGGAATACTCACGTCTTATAATCAGAGACCACAGCACACACCATGGCGGCAACTCTCGCATTCCTTGCTTTAGACTCTGACCTACAAGATGAACTCGTTGCCCAGGTTCAAGAGGTGACGCGAGAGAGAGATGATAATACCCTGGTAAGTGTTATGTTGTGTAGTTGTTTCCTTTCACTGAGCTTTAGAAACACATTTCTCAGCTAGTGTCGGATTACGGAAAGCTCGACAAGGTACTTGCAGCATTCTACGAAGGAACCCGAATGTTCCGTAAGTAAAAAAAAGCGCTGTCCGTCGATACCCTCTGAACGTTGTGGGCTTTGTAGCATCCGGAGTCTTTCTTGTCCGCGAGGCAAAGCACGACACGGTCCTAGATATCTCTGACGGTGATGAACCCAGATTGTTGTCTATCAAGAAGGGCACTAATGTGAGTTGTTATTGGTACTCCCGTCGCTAACCGATAGTTGAATCAGTAATGTCAAGGTTGTGGTAGACATGGTTGGCGTCCGTAAGCAAATTCCGTTACATTCTTTGACTTGGTCTAGATGGTTATCTCTATAGAGTATAACCCACGTCATTTTTCCTGCCCTGACGAGTTCCGGGCCTCAAGATGGTACAGAAAGGACAAAGACGCAGATGAAAAGGATGAGTCGGAGGAATACACTGCATTTAGCATCGGTATGAGATGAATCGGGCAATCCCCTTAACCATTTCACTGACGCTGCCAATTCATAGGTCCTCGCGCGTGTCTTGGTCGCAAATTTGCATCTACGGAGGGCGTGTGCTTCCTCGCGTCGCTGCTGCGGGATTGGCGGGTCGAACCGTTGCTTGCGATGCAGCCGGATGGTCAGGTTGAGACCGTGGATGAGTGGCGAGGGCGGGTACTGCAGGCGAAGATTGAACTCACTATGGGTATCAATGATGTGCCTCTTAGATTTGTGAGGCGCACCTGAAGCGCTGATGAACCTTTTGTCTACACATGGAGATCATAGAATGTGACCCCCCTGCGTGACGTTTCTGTGACCACGAGTGTGCGTTACGCGGATGTCCAAAAGCAGCGATTGCTGGTTGAATGTAGCACCGATAGAATATCCGCGCCGGTTCGACAACGGACAACCTACAAGCTTGTTGACTGCCCTCACGAACCTGATGAACTAACTCACGACGTCCACTAATACTTATCATCATACCACCAGGAACCGGTCGCTTGGCACACATCATGACGTTTCGTCGGATTGTAATCTGCTCGTTGTACGTTTCGCCAATAGTCCTTGCACAATACACTCCATCCCCGAGGTAAGCATGCCCATGAATCACTCCTGCGAGTGGCACTCATTCGCGATAGATGGGCACAGGCAGTCGCCCTG
>JBBPRA010000641.1:0-16471 GCA_038092775.1 Boletus rubescentipes
AGTGGCCCACCCCCGCGAGCGTGGGGGACGACAACGATGCAGGTACAGACGCATGCTGACCCGACGGCTCCGCGATAACACCCCCCGCCGCCGACACACCCGCGGGCAACGACGCGCTATCCCCCCCGCTCATGCCGTCATGCTGCTGCCCGACGAGCCTGTTCGGCGGCGGCAAGGCGTCAAAGTCGAAATAACACGCACTCCGTCGACTGCGCAGCGACCGCGCGGTGTCGCTCAGACTCGTCGTGCTGTTGTTATTGTAACCATGCGGGATGAACCCCGCCGTCGGGCCGTACTCGGACGGGGTTTTCATGCTACTCCGAGGGCTCCGCGTACCATGACTCGGATCCACCGTCCCAACGTAACCTGTGGCGGGCGTCCGTATCGATAGTTTCCCAGACCGTGGCTCGGGGCGCGTATGTACAGGTTCCAAATACGTGAGCGAGGACGGCGAGAGACGATATTCGGGTCTGTGTAGACACGACGCCGTCGCAGGACCCTCTGGCGCAGGCACGTCGTCGAAAAACGCAGGCGAGACATCAATCTCGTTGTACCCTGCTGACGGACACACCTCTGATTCGCAGGATTCGCACGACGTCCGCGGCAGACTCGCGTTGGAGAATTGTGCATAAGGACGGGAAGGGGTGACGAACGAGATGGGGGAATCCAGGGGAGAAGACGCCGGCGAGACCGATCCAATGGACTTTTCTGGCAAGGGCGCACTACGCGATGGTATATAGAGCGTTTGTGATTGACCTCGCGAGTGTGTGGACCGGAATGGTAGGGGTGGTGAGATGGGCAGCGGCATCATCGGCCGCGATATCGTCGGTCGAGCCAATTCGAATTTGCGAAGTTGCCGAAGATCGCCGAAAAAATAAATCATCAAGCAAACCTAACGAGGATGCTCAGTTCCCGCGTCTCACCGCCACCAATCATGCACGTCTTACTTACACCTTGCAGACTGGCGATCAACACGGTCAAACCGAACCAAAGACCCGGCATGGCAGCCAATCGAATCAAAATCCCATGGGGACCCGTATTCCAGTGACCGGTTGTCAACACCAAGGGAAGGACCCCAGCAACAATAGTGATGGTACAACCAGCCACGATGCCACAGACGGCTCGTTGCGACCCCACATTGGTGGATGCCGCACGCACAAACCGCTTGAGCGACTCCTCGAGCATATTCCGCGTCTCGATCGCCACCTCGGCGAACACGGCAGGATCGGGATGCACGCTCTGCGAATGCCACAGCGACGACCGACTGTGATCTTGTGGATGCGTATGCAATGGATGGGCATGCGGGCTACAATGAAAGGGTGCGAGAATGTCCGAGGGGATATTCAGCTCATACTCGCCATTGGGCGTAAAGAACGTCTGTTTCGCGCGAAGATAAAACATGGCGAGGGATGGGTCGGGCGTCGGAGGGAGGCAAAAATTGGAACGCTGCGTCTTGGACGCCATCTTGTCTTTTTTACTGACGAGGGTCATCTTTTCACGCTGTACCCAAGCGTGGTAACGGGCTGTGTAATCTTTGAGCCAGAGGATGAAGTAAAGGTTCTCGGGGGCATGCTCCACATAGAGGAGATATTCCTCAAAGTCTTTGAGGCCAATTGGAGGGAGGTGGCGACGTGCAAGAACATCCTCGAGGCGGACATCGAGGACGGGGGTGACACCACACGAACGGACTTTGCCAATAGCAGGGGGAGGATTACAGAGGCGGTACTGCGGCAAAGTGGGTTAGATGGGCCATATGGCAGCAAGCAACTGGACGCTGACCGGCAAGGTGAGGAGGTTTCTGAGGGAGAGTCTTGACGGCGGAGGCTGAGCCATCGAGAAGGGGGGGATATGAGGAAGCCACGACAATTAAGTAGGATGGCGCCTACGACAGATAAACTCATCGCTATTCGGGTCCAGACGTCCCATGCGTGCAAATGCCATGCCGTAAGGTTCGGGGACTGTCCCTGTTTAGACATCCTGAGCGCTGTCGAGGTCCGAACTCGGCCACGTCATGATGAGACCACATGACTCGCGGGTTCAAAATGAAAGAAAAAAATTATTGTGCTTCCATTGCGGCATGCCGACCTGCCGAACGGATGAAAACTAGTCCAGACCTCAAAATGTCAAAAGCCCAGCCCACATAAAATGAGCATCCATTTCCTAGCATATGTATACGTACAAGAGTCATCATACACCCTACCGGAATCGCTGTCGCTCGATGACTGACTTCTGTCTCGAGTCCCGCGAGACACGCCTGTAAAGACGAAAAACAAAATAAATATTAAAAACCTGAAACGCTATAAATAACGCTAGACTTACCAATAATATTCCATCACGTCGCTTTGGCCCAGTTTCCGCAAGAAATTCTCGTCGTGCGTGATGATAATCAGTTGGAAATTCGAACGGTTCTTGCGCTCGTTGATGATGCTGTGCCATGGACGCCGCTTAGCCCCCGACGCTCCAACATCGAACGCCGCACTTACTCAACTAGACTCTCCGCCAATGCATCAATGTTCTCAATGTCCAACGCATTCGTCGGCTCATCCAATGCCAGTATGCCGCAATTTTGGCCGAACGAGTCGGAGAGCGCAAGCCGGATGATAATCGAAGCGAGCATTTTTTGTCCAGCGGAACATCGTCCCCGCATATCCATCTCAACTTGGTCCTTCGTCATAACAACCTAGCGCGAAGCTTAGCAACTGACTCGATCCATGTTTATTCCGAAAGAAGCTCACCCGATAATTATACGACCGTTTCGAAGCTCCGCCTTCCACATCGGACCGTATCTTAATGCCATCAATGTCTGGCCAACCCTATTAGCGACCTAATCGGAAATTTCGTTCTTTTTAGCATACCTGTTCCCTGATACGTCTTGTTCCACAAATGTCGCATCGTATCGTTCACTTCCTCCATCTTTAAACTGTGATACTTCATGATCGCGCTAGCAGACGTCAGCACCCAGCTCATCAAAAGTCTATCAGGCAAGCAAAACCAACTCACTTGTCCAACGCTTTCGCGTACTTTTCCAAATCATTGTTTGCCATGTCCGACATCTATTCATATCATTGCTTAGCGCTGCAACCGTCAACAATCAACATCGAATCATCACCTTGACTTTGACAAGCTGATCGGTATACCGCTTATTGATATCCTTGTATTCCCGCAGGTCCTTCTCCACTTGCTTCAATGTCTCGTTATGGGAGCTTATCTCGCCACCAATGTGAGCATACTATAGAAGCTCCGATAGTCAGCCAAACGATATGAACGCGATCCCGGCGCCATTAAAACACTCGCCTTGCTTTGCATCTCCGTCTCGCGCTGCTTCTCGACCTGATAACGGTCTTCAAAGGTTCGCTTCGCCTTCGCCGCCCCCTCCATATCGTACGAGTCGATCTCGGCCTGGGTCCCCTCGATATCCTTGACCAGCTTCCTCATCCGAATGTTGTCCCGCAACCTCGAAATCGAACTCCCACTCTCGTTGATCTCCCGATCGATCTTGGCAACTGTCTCACGCACGCTCTCGATTTTGATTCCGAGTTCCGTAATTTCCCCTTCATAGTGTTCGATCTTCCCAGAACACTCTGTCAGCAATTGCGCGCGTTTTTCACGGATGTAGCTTGGGTGACGACGAGAATGAGTCAGAGTCGATAAGAAGGTGGAATCAAGAGTGACCCACCGATCGACGACTTTATTGATGTTGTCGAGTTTATCCACACTCATGTTCATCTCCTGCGTCGATCTTTGTGCTTTAGCCATCCTCGCATTCAACTCGGCCTGGACCTGCTGGTGCTCTTGCTCCAAACGCTGAATAGGAGCTTGCGCCTCGGCGAGCTTCCCGTCCAATTCCTAGGGCATCGCGGCGTTAGCGCGTGACTAATAACCAATGACAAAATGAAACCTTCAGCCTGGCGCTGAGCGCACTAATCTCCGTCGTCATGACGACAATGCGTTCTTCCATCATGTCCTTGTCGCGAATCTGATTCGACAGCGTATTCTCTTTTTTCTCCATAGCGTGAAGGTCGCCTTCGTACGTCCGAAGCGACGAGTTCTGGCGATCACGCTCGGTCATGATTGCCTGTCGCTCTCGCTCGTTCGCACGACTATCGGGTTAGGCATCAATGATCATCCAAGGTTCCGGCGGATATGCGCTTACATCTCATTTGATAGGGCATCTAACTCGCTTTGCACATCGTCGGCCGTCTTGGTACTGCCAGTTGAACTGAGCTCCTCTTCCAAATTTGCAATTTCGGCCCTAAGGCGTTCAATCTCAGTCTGGTTCTTCGTGATGGCCGCAGCATGTTGTTTCAGCGTGGTGATATCCCTGATGTCTTTCTTGATATCGTTGACTTTTTGGGTGGCCTGACAAGCGAGAGTTGAAATCAATGTGCTTCGTAAAGGCTAGGCAAGGCTACAGGTCACGCACCTGTTCGGATTGCTCGCTTGCAGAGGGGATCTCGGACTCCGCAGTCGTGATTTGCTTTTCTAGCGCTGGGACATCATTGTTCTTCACCTGGTCCCTCGACGCCTGGTAGGGCAAGAACTTTTCCAACCGGTCCAGTTCTGTCTGCCACTCCTTGAGCTCGGTTTCCTCGTTCTCCACGACTTCGGGGGAGTTCTTTCTGATCTGTTCCTTGAGCTACATATCGTAAATGAGGTCAGCTCCCAACTTGAAATCGTCAACACCGACAACGTACGTATTTCTCGAAGACGGCAAGTTCCCTGTCGTCCATATGCCTGTTGCAAGCTTGGCACGTTTTCTTCGCCTTGCCAACCTTGAGGAACGTCTCGTACACCTCTACCATGCCAGCTTTATTGCCCGTTTCGCTGTTATAGAACGCATACATACATCAGACCATCGAAGCAAGGCCAGAATGTCCGCCCGAGTGCGTACCTGGTGAGCTCTGACACATTCCGTCGTGCTTCTGCGAGCGCATCACTCAAGGGGACACCCCCAACCGTCCCTTCCTTCAATATTTTCTCGAGTTCTCCATGACGGAAGTCGTGTCAACCAGGGAACGGTGAAAGGGTGGGAATAGTGGCGTACGTTTAAGCTCGTCCCGCTTGTTCTTGAGTTGGGATTTTGCTTGCGAGAGCGTCGTCTCAGCTGTCTGCAGTGTCTTGTTGACAGCGGCCAATTCAGTTTCTGCTTCTGCAAGCTCGTGGTCTTTCTCCCTACACCCACACGTCATTAGCAAAGATATCGCACGAAATGACGTAGCAGCAGACCTTGAAATGCGGTCCGTCTCGCGCTCCATGTTCTCCACACGTGCATCCTTGCCAACTAGCTTCCTGTACTTGGGATTACACATCTCGAGCCTGCAAAGATACCCGTCAGCCCCAATTCACATTGTCCGACGCCTCCCAGAAAACCTACGCACGTGTTCTTGACTTCGAGTGTCCTGCTCCTCACTTCTGACCGCTTCAAATCCAGCCTTGCGCGTGCATCTGCCTGCAAGCTCAACCCTCTGAGCTCTGTATTCAGACTGTCCCGCTTGTCTTCCATCACTCGCGCCTTGGAGGCTCGCTCGCTCAAACGCTCTTCAAAGTTGGCCTCCTTGATGTCTTTCTTGACCTTGTCGAGCCGCAGCTTCTTCTCTTCAATGTCGCCCGACAACGTCCGTAGCTCCGAAGCCAATCCTTGCATGGTCTCGACCGTCATCTCCGCCTTTGATATCGCTTCCTGTTTGTCTCGCTTTTACAAACACGTCAGCGACCACGATAAGCAGAAATGACAACGAGACTGACAATCTGGTCCCGAGCATTACCCCGCTGCATCTTCAAGCTCTCCAACTCCGTATGAAGCTGTCTCGATTTGCGATTGAACTCGTCGTTCTTGGCGCGGATCTCGCTCTGAAGCTTTTCGTACTCGGAGCGCTGTTTGCTTTGAAGGTCACCTAGTCGATAGATGAATTCGTTAACTTTTTCGCGCTCGAGGGGGCTATGGCTGTATCCTTTTATATTGTGCTTGTCGCTGATCTCTCGGATAAGCTCTTCGCGTTCAATCAAGCGACGGTCGTGTGCCTGTCAAAATTGTTGGGGGAAACATCACTGCGAAAGACGTGTTCGTACCTTGGCCTCTGCAGCCAATTCTCCATGTTCGTTGACGAGCTCGACGTGTGTGCGGCGAGCTTTTACAAGCTCGTCTTCGAAATCTTGTCGTTCCGATTCGTGGCGTCTTCGATTCTGCTTCTGCTTGGCAATGTTCTCGTCAAAGTTCCGCAAACGAGACTGCAGCTCCTCGTCGGAACCTATCCAACATCATCATCCCAGTTTGTGAACTAGCGATGCAACAAGCATACCTTCGATCTCTTGAACAGTTTCTCGGGCTTCCGAGAGCTCCTGCTGATAATGTTCCTTTTTCTGTTGCAAGTTCTCTACCTTGACATACAGCTCCCGGAACTTGGTCGCGGACTCGTAGAAGCGCGCATTGTTCTTGACGAGTACCTCGTACTGTTCCTTGCACTCCTCGTATTGAAGCTGTTTGGAGGTGACGGTATTGTTGAGATCGACTATACGCGCACGGAGCTTGTCTGCGTGGGCTTTTTCCTTTGAGAGGGACTCGAGACGCTCCTTGTCTGCTTTGAGATCCGCCACGCGGTCCTTGCGTAACGCTTTGATAGAGTCCAGCGCTTTAGTGTACCTGCACAACGTCAGAAAGGTGAAGTCACAAATCGGCCCAACGCACCTCGTCGCCTCGAAAATGTCGTCAAATTTCTTCTTCAAGGCAGAGGGTTCAGCCAGCGGCCACCAGGAATCCTCCTGATGACAGAAAATAACATTCTCGAGGACCGACTTGGAAACACCCAGCAAATGCGGAATCTCGGCGTCCATCTCGGCGCACTTTGTCGAAATCACGCCTCGCTGTACATCGCGTCAACGTCAGCACACACACACCCCGACCAAGCAAACCAACGGTCACTCACTTTGCCCCCCCTGTCAGCATTACTGTCTGCCAAACCGAGGATACTCTCCAGCGTCTTCATCGTCAACCCTGTCTTCTTTGCAGTGACCGACAAGTTCCTCACGACGAGCATCCGTTGTCCGTTTGCGGCGTGAAACCGCAACTTGACTTGCGCCTTGACCTCTTTCTCGTTGGCCATCTTGGGGTCGTGTACGAACGCGCCACCACGGGTGTTGGGCGGTTGATCGCCCGTGGTGGCGTACTTGAGACACTCGATGATGGTCGTCTTACCACTCCCATTGTGCCCTACGATGACGGTGACGGGCGAGAAGAATTCAATGACAGAGACTTGTTTGTCGTCAAAGGAACGTATTCCTCTAATAGCAAGCTTGTTGAGGCATGACATGGCTCGCACGGCGTTTGGGTACAAAAGTGGAGTCGTCAATGATGGTAGAGACGCGTGACACGACGAGCGCGCCGTGTCACGCGATGTGTCACGTTTCATATGACAAGCACACAGGGGCTAATTTACACAGCCTCAAACAATATGTTACAGTTCGTTAACCGCGCGGCATCGGTACGGGCTGGGTGATCGCGGCCTCTGCAAATCTCTCCGTTCTCCACAAATGTTTGATCTTTGCGTCTGCAGTCACTTTGTTAAAATGAGCATAGACGGCGGGGTACTTTGCACGCTCAGCGGTGCCGAGCGTTGCGTGCGAGGGCCCAAAGACCACCGCCGCCAAGAACAGGTCGGCGAGCGTCACCGTGTCCGAGACCAAGTACCCAGACGGACGTGTCGCAAGGTGCGATTCGACATGAGCGAGAGCGCGATTCATGCGTACTCCATACCTGTCGAGGACCTACCACAACTACATCAGTCAGGTAGCCTCGAGAGGTGTGTGGCTCAACCTACTTCGGGACTGAATGGCTCCGAAGAGAAACCAAATATCAAGCCAATAATGTCATGTCCGGGTTTTCCAATCTCTTCTTCTGCAAAGTGAACCCATTGATTCACGAGTGCAATCTCTTTCGCATCGGAACCCAACAGCTTCACCTTGGTCCCGAGATCGCACACTAGAGAAAGTGAGCACTTGCTATCTGGCACCTCGAGTACGACTCACAGTATCGCGCAATCGGCGCACCCTCGATCAGCTTGAATCCGTCCGATCCCTCGAATGCGGGAATCTTGCCATACGGGAACTTGGACATAAAGTCAGCCGGCTTGTTCGAGGAAACCCACTCGGGCTGTTCCAGTTCCAGCTCATTGAGCGCCGCAATGGTGAGTATCTACGAACAGAAATCGAGCGGTTGGTGCCAACGTCATTCGCACGGGCTTACAACTTTGGTTTGAGGTTGGTGATGTATACCCCAGAGCGTTCCGATGGGTGCCATGTTTCCAGCGCTTTGGCGGACTCAGACGCTGAGGATATGGGAGTTGCACAAATCAGGTTCCACTGATGACCGACGGGCTTATAAACTAGACTGGGATTAGTTCTCACCGCAACCACATGACACGGGACCCCGGCCATAGATAACCACACACCGCCCGGATCTCCCCTGAGTACGGGTAATGGGAAGAACCACACCAGAGTTGGTCCAGCCACCACTCCCACGACGCTCTAAGGGCGTCCACACGACAACAAGGTGAAATGACGTCTTCGAAGGCGTAAAGTACCTGACAGAGCGACAACGCCGTATCCGTCATTTGACATGGGGAACGTACGCCTTGGAGGCGTTTGAATGCAACTGACTGATTGATGTGGACATGCTGGATATCAGGGGTGCATTTGAGACGATGGGATTCGTTTGACTTGACAGGGACGAGCTAAAGGCGATGGGGGACATGGTGAAGGCGGTGGACCTCAAATACGTTTTGAATTGATAGGTATAAGTAGCGAAGGGTGGCATTACCCGCTACCTGCTCTCGCGAATCACATTGGATAGAACCTAGTGATGTACAGAGGTGCAAAGGCGAGGGCTGGGCTGGCGGAGTCCTCGTGGGGAGTGGCAGGAGTCCTCACAAGTCGTAGTTCAACTAAGTTAGTCAGCATCCATCCTTGCTTCCGTTCATCCACGTCCGTGCCGCAGGAGCTCTCCCGGAGCGCGAGGATAGTCGGGTCCACAGAATTCAATGCGTCACGACCACCTTTCCAATCGACACCGTGTATAACATCTGTTACGTTCCATTTCGAAGCCAAAAGTTGACAATTATCAGTAGACACGGGATCACGACTGGTAGAGCGGGGCACTCTAGAAAACTACTCGTCGTCGCCCGAGCCTTCAAGGATGCTCACATCTGTCCACACCCTTCATTCGACTGGCCCGTAAAACAGCGACCCAGGCACAAGTGGGCAAGCAAGCGCATCCGCACCCGTCACGCAAGTAGTGCCCTGACAGCGTAAAAACGCATTCATGCCGCTGTCCACAGACCAAGCATGCCTCATGAGGCAAGGGGAGAGAGCCGTTCAGATTGAGACGATCGAGACCAACCACATCAACATCCATCAAGTCGGTCGCGAGAACATCCACGCCTGTCTCGTCTGTCATTTGCGCCTCCTCCCCCACATTCTGCGACTCGGACCGCGCATTTCATATCGTTCTGCTGCTAGCACTGACATCAGGCTCCGAAATTGTACACAGATTCAGGGGCTATTTTGCCCAGCTTCATACAACACGATTCAGTACAAGTACAGGTGCCAACGCGTCGAAACAGGTTCAAACGTTAGGCCATGTCCTGGCCCCAGTAACCGCAACCTCTGTGAACAGCTCCTTGCCCCACAAATGCTTCACTTTGTCGTCTCCAGTCACTTTGTCATAATGGGCATAGAGGGCGGGGTACTTTGCACGCTCAGCGGCGCCAAGTGCAATGCGCGAACACGTAAACATCAGCCCCGCCAAGATAAAGTCGGCGAGCGTCACAGCGTCGGAGACCAAGTATCCAGACGGACGCGACGCAAGGTACGACTCGATATGCGTGAGGGCGCGCGTCAAACGCTCCGCGTGCTTGTCAAGGGCCTAACACACACGGATCACTCAGTCAAATCGCCTTCGCGGGTCTCCGTCTCGATACCTACCTCGCGACTGAATTGGCCGTACCACCCAAAGATCGTGCCCAGGTAGTTGTAACTAGGTATTCCAATCTCTTGTTCCGCAAAGTGAATCCATTGATCGACGAGTGCGATCTCTTTCGGGTTGGATCCCAAGAGGTTTACTTTGGTCCCAATACCACTCACTAGAACGGATGAGCTCTGGATGACTGGCAACTCGAGTACTACCCACGATAACGCGCGATCGATGCACTCTCGATCAGCTGGAAGCCATCCGATCCCTTGAATGCAGGAATCTTGCCATAAGAGAAGTCGGAGGTATATTCAGCCGGCTTGTTCTGGAAAGTCCACTCAGGTTGTTCTAGTTCCAGCTCGTTGAGAGCTGCAACGCTGAGAATCTACGAACAGTAATCAAGCAGTTGCCGCCAATCTAATTTCGCGCAGGCTTACAACTTTGGTTTGAGCTTGCTCAGAAAAGCCCCAGAGAGTCCCGATGGGTGCCATGTTTCACTGATTCGACGAGGGTGTGAGGATTCGTGACAAACATCTATGCAGGCATTTTTTATAGATTCTCGGCTTGTTTGGTCCGCTTTGGGTGACCAAACAGCTTGTGATGCAAAAGATGCGAGTTACACAATGTACAGCTCCTACCAACGTGTACGCTGTGCCTCCAGACACGTGTACACAGCCCATCATGTATGATGCACCCCTCTACCACACTACCGTCTTGGGTTCCCTAATCCGAGCATCCGCGAATTCTGCCGTTCCCCAATACTGCTTCACCCTCTCATCCTCGGTCACCTTGGCGTAATGTGCGAATACGTGTGGGTACTGTGCTCGTTCAGCAGATCCGAGCGTAATATGCGCAGCAAGGTAAACCGAGCCAGCCAACATAAAGTCAGCGAGCGTCAGTGTGTCCAAGACCACGTAACCCGAGGTACTTTTCGCGAGATGGGACTCGAGGTAAGTCAGCGCGCGAACAACCCGCTCATGATTTCCATCGATACTCTACCACAAACGCGTTAGACATGCGATTGCACACGATGCGATAATGAAACGGCTGACCTCGACGGAGAACGGCTTGGAGTAGCCGTAGACGATACCCGCGATGTTCTGAGTTGGCATACCGATCTCAAATTCCGCAAAGTGCACCCATTGATCGACGAGCGCGGCTTCGCGCACGTTGGAGCCCAGGCCAACTGCGGTCCCGATGCTGCTCACTAGAACGAGTGAGTTCATGGCCGTCGACGGAACAAACGGTGTGGTACTCACGATAGCGGGCAATCGCAGTCCCTTCGGTCAGGGTGAACCCGTCGCTGCCCTCAAAGGCGGGGACCTTGCCATAAGGAAACTTGGCTGTGTATTCCTCGGGCCTGTTTGCGAACGTCCACTTGGGTTGATCGAGCTCGAATCCGTTCGCAGCTGCGACACTGACGATCTGCAACGAAAGACTAAGATCGACGGTTGTCTGAAGCAAGTGAGATATCCACGTACGATTTTGGACTGACGCTGGCGAATATCACCCCAGAGAGTACCGATCTTGGTCATTTCGTTGTAGGAATGTAAGAGTTGGCAAAGTCAGAGAATGAGGAGGTTCACACTGATCGCCTGCGGTTCTTATACGTTCGTATGGTGACGAATTCCGGCTGCGATCGTCAACGAACCTATGCACCTGAGAAAAAAAGTGGAGAAAAGTGGAGCACAGTCAGCAAGGTGCAAGGTGAATCAGCAGTCACGGCACCCCACCGAGTCATCGTATCCCACAACAATAGACCTGTGGTCTCACTGCCGATAATATGGCTTGTAAAGGCAAGCTAATACGAATTTGAACGTGATCGACGGTGATTTAATCCCGCGATGCGGTCATGCTGAGTCAAGGAGGGTTGTTTTCATCGCCCCGCAACTCGGCACGCCGTTTCGAGTCAGGGCGCAGCTGCCACCAACTGAATTGCTGCGAAGCCCAGCAGCCACGCACTGACACAGCACTGATCATAGCATCGAGTCTGAATAATCTGAATCCTTCTAGAAAATTCTTCTCCACTTTCCTTGTTTGCTTGTGCATACCAAGTTGCCAACGCGACGCTTCGTTGAACTATCCCAAGTGCAGACACTCAACAGCGTGTTCTTTGGGAAAACCCCTTCATGGGTTGAGGGATGCCACCGAGTGTACGAGGGCCGACCCAGCGGTTGGGACATTCATTGCCAGTGGTGTGAGGGCGCACGTCAAACTCTCTATGTGCTTGTCAAGGGCCTACCACACACGGATCGCTCAGTCAAATCGTCCCCGCGGGTCTCTGTCTCGATACCTACCTCGCGACTGAATTGGTCGAAGATCGTGCCCAGGTAGTTGTAACTAGGCATTCCAATCTCTTGTTCCGCAAAGTGAATCCATTGATCAATGAGTGCGATCTCTTTCGGGTTGGACCCAAAGAGGTTTACTTTGGTCCCAATACTACTCACTAGAACGGATGAGCTCTGGATGACTGGCAACTCGAGTACTACTCACGATAACGCGCGATCGATGCACTCTCGATCAGCTGGAAGCCATCCGATCCCTTGAATGCAGGAATCTTGCCATAAGAAAAGTCGGAGGCATATTCAGCCGGCTTGTTCTGTAAAGTCCACTCAGGTTGTTCTAGTTCCAGCCCGTTGAGAGTTGCAACGCTGAGAACCTACGAACAACAATCAAACAGTTTTCGCCAATCTAATTTCGCACAGGGTTACTCTTGGGACACGGCGTCTGTGAGAGAATGTTATACTCCAGTCGACGTGGTACGAGACTGGAGGAAAGGCGAGAGGACGCGCGACGCAAAGCTAAGCGCGCCGACGTCCATAAAAGGAAATGTAGTGAACGTGGTAGGTAAAGAGAAAATGGAGAAATAGTGGGTGTCAACGTACAAGGTACGGCTTTCCCGCATTATATACAACTTAATTATCCTTGATATGGACAGCACATAAACTCGTGTTTCCAGCGCTTCTTGTTCCCCTGACGGCGAATGTATTGCATAAGAAACATGCCCGCAAAAAAAGGTTCACGACAAAGGCTAGTTTTCTCCGCCACATTTGGGCCTCTTTTTGGTCCACCCTACCGCCCCCGGACCGCTTCAAGATGGGCGAGATGGTATATGCTCGCTATGAATTCCGTCGTTCGCCTAGTTCGCAGTCACCCACTCAGACTTCAGTGTTGGATACCTTACTCTGTCCACGACAGCGCTTTCTCCGTGTGTATATCTGCAACTTTTAATTTCCCACCAGCGCCTCTTGTTGGCGTGTCCGGCACCTCATAACCGAACTGCCCCATCGGAACCAGCCCTGGCAGATGGAAGCACTACATGAAATTGCTGCGGTTGGTTCGTCTGCCAATATCTACAAGCTTTGGTCCCCTAAAACGTTCCTTTGTGGTTATCTGGCGCCTCGTGACCGACCTGCCCTGTCAGAACCAACTTGATCCGGGTAAGCACCACATTCAAATGCTGCGGTCGGTTGGTCCGCCGATATCTAAATCTCTGATTCTCCACAAGCGCTCTTTTATCGATGCGCCCAGCATCTGCTGACTGACCTCCCCTGTTTGAACCAATTGTGGTCCAGATAGAAGCAATACCAAAGCAAACGGAACCCATAACATATAGCCCATATAGATGCCATAGGACTCAGTCATGTGTCGTATCTGGCAAACACACAGTGTCCCACTCTAGAGGATATCGAGGTCCCACCTCGATTGCAATACTTGCGATGAGAATTCAGAGGACTTCCATTGGTTTATGTTGTTAAAACCGAGATGCGGGGTGAAGGGTGTTGAGGTGATATCCGAGGTACGAGTGTGGGCAGCGTTGCATGATCGATGTAAGCATTTCCAATATTATCGTCAGAAGTGACTGAGCAACATTTGTTCCCCTCGGCGGAGTTCTGTTTTGAATTTGGGATTGATGACAAGTTGCCGCAGTGGTGACTCGATGGCGGGTTGGATAGAGTTAAGTTTTCGTTTTTCCATAGACGGCACTCAGCCAGACCATGACCAGCTTCCAATTACCCCTGCAGGTACCGATGCTGTAAACTTTAATCAAGGGTCTGTGGCCGCTCATCAAGCTGTAGCTGTGAAAACATGTTGGATGGATCATGGGCTGCTATTCCCACGATCGCAGGCAAGGCAAGGCTTGCGATCGTGGTCTGGGACTGCAGTCGCATAGTCCATTCGTAGCACGATACTCTCCCGATGATCGTGTGAGTAATAACGTTGATGAAGTGACTCGCACGGCAACTTGATTCAGCTATGAGCCTTACTTCCAGCTTGGACCCCTGCCACCCCTGCCTTTGCTCTATCGTTGCGACACGTCCGCTGCCAGTTCAAACGTTCTTTTTTCTCAAGTAGGGATGAACATCAGAGGACGCGCATACGTGGGCACTGAGTGAAATGCCGAACAATGGGAGTCTTTTACTGTGATCTTCAGGGTATATTCCCACAAACTCGACCAATAAAGGAGCCGAGACTGACCTCTACAGTGTCTACACTGCGACTACCTCGTGCCTCGTCACGTCAGTGTGACCAGCTATATAAGCATTTCCTTCGACAGCAAGCTGTCAGACCCACCTCACTGCTGATCGCCACTGTCGCGTTCTCTGCACAATGTCTGCCGCGACCCTACCCTTTCCAAATGGCACCTATAGTATTCAGTCTACTTGGTCAGCAACATGTCTTCAATTGCTGAGCAACCAATCCCTCCAAATCTTGACCTGTAATCCCAGCTCTTCGCAACAACAGGTAAGAAACAAATACATTCCAGTTCAACGGAATCGCTTACTCTCGACCTGTCCACAAGTGGGAAGTACAGGGATCGGCTAGTAACGTTTATTCGGTCCAAAACGTCGCATACAACTCGTTCATAAGTGCTCCCACTCTTTCGGCTCAACAGCCGTATGCTTTGGCGCAGCAAAGTCAAACACTGTACAACTGGATTGCAGGTCCGGCTGAGGGTGACATGTCATTTGTTTAGTTGGTAACCTGTTTTTTCCTCGTAGCAGAGTATTGATGATATTGCCAGTATCCAATCAGCGAGCGATACTGAAATAACATGGGCAGTCTATTACACTGCCGGTTATAACGAGGTGAGTTCAACTTTAAACATCGGGCCTCTTTGTCAGTGTTTATTGAACATGATCCAGTTATACATATACAATGCTTCTAGTGCCAGTCTGACTACTGGCCTTTATTGGGCCTTTATGAACTTGAATGCACCAAACACAACCTCGACTGCTTCATCAAGTCCCACTGGTACAAATTCTCCATCTACCAGCGGGTCTCAATCCAACCAAGTCTGGAAGATCGTTGCATGTACACTTTTGGGCTTTTGTGTGATACTATTACTGGTTTTCCTTGTCTGGTGCAGAAGAAAAAGAAACCTGCCTCCGATCGGTCGTTAATCTCCTTGGTGTGCCCGAGTATTCGGAAAACACCAAGATCGATGTCGTTTCATATTTGTACGGTTGACTCCATGTAATCTTTGTCACTACCTATTACTGCGTAATATGGTGCTGACTTACAGGTACTGCTGGATCACGCAGCCTGGTGACAGCAACTTGTTGACATGCAGGACAGATAAAGGTATAAAGGCTTGTGTGCGAGCCGTAAGCGACCGAAGGACCGAGTTT
The DNA here is from genome assembly GCA_038092775.1 of Boletus rubescentipes. Lineage (NCBI taxonomy): Eukaryota > Fungi > Basidiomycota > Agaricomycetes > Boletales > Boletaceae > Boletus > Boletus rubescentipes. The sequence continues at coordinate 15,595 of JBBPRA010000641.1, forward strand.
GGTCCCGTGTCGGTCAACGTTGCTCCGTTTTCGTCGAAATATACGTGGTGTGTTGTCGGTGGAGTAACATCTAGATCGAAGTGGAACGCAAGCCCTGATGTGCACATGATCGAATGCAAGCATCCATATGTGGATCATCGTATCGCGGGAGCTCCGGTGGGGGGAACAAGACTCGGAAGGGTGATCGAGCGCGCATCTACTTCAAGTTGTATGCACGCGTGGACAAGCGAGCGAAAAACTTGAACCTTAGTCGAAGAACGACGATGCAGGGTAACCATAGCGCGCGGCCCAGGAACACATCATCGGATACGTGACTACGCCGGCGGGGGACGCGTCGCTGTTCCACAGCGAGGGTTTTGCGATCGGTGCGATTCCTGTCGTGCGGTACTTTAAACGTGCTGCGCAAACAGGCCTTGAGGTGTGTATGCACACTTTGGAGTGTTTTCGGTTGCCCAGATTGGCTTCTTGATATGCTTTCTCAACTGTCGGCGATGGTCAAGGAGGGATCAGGATGGGACGACGTGTCGGATAGTGTGTTTGGAACTCTTGGATTCATAAGCGGGATTCGACGTGGGTAGTACATCACACCTACTTGACTTGGCAGTCAGACATAATACGAGGCCATCATGTATGATGGACCCCTCTACCACGCTATCGTCTGGGGTTCCCTAATCCGGGCATCCGCGAAATCTGCCGTTCCCCAATACTGCTTCACCCTCTCATCCTCGGTCACCTTGGCGTAATGTGCGAATACGTGTGGGTACTGTGCCCGTTCAACAGATCCGAGTGTAAAACGCGCAGCGATGTAAACCGAGCCAGCCAACATAAAGTCGGCGAGCGTCAGTGTGTCCAAGACCACGTAACCCGAGGTACTTTT
>JBBPRA010000642.1:0-16466 GCA_038092775.1 Boletus rubescentipes
GTGGTAGGAGGAACAATGGTAAGGAAGGTGTGTGCTGCATTTCCAACTGTGGTCACATGACCCATCATGTGCTTGCACAAACAATGCAGAAAAATTTCTAAGTCCACACAACTAGGGAATGCAGGGTATATTGAATTAGGAATTTGACTAGTAGTTCAAAATATATACTCAATACAATTTAATACAATTATAAGTACACATTTTCACTATATAACAATACTAAGCTAAAATGTGACTTTTTTGAATGTTGCTGCTATTAGACCTGTAGCACTGTAGTGTGGGTTGCTGTTGCCATGTGATGTACTGTGATGGCTGTGTGACTGTGATGATATGGCATGTCATGCTGTAACATGTTGTAACATTACTGTAGCACTATGACATCCTGTGGGAAAAACAGTGTTTTGCAGATGTGGGTGGTGCATGAGGAAAAGCAGGTATGGAAGTGGAAGTGGGTTTGTCCTTTATAGAGCCTGATCCTGATGGACCAGTGACAGGTGGAGCTTGTATTGATCTTTGTGGTGGTGGTGGTACTGATATCCATAATGATTGGGTGCTGCTTTCTTGATGGACTTCTGGATTTCTGGTGAGAAGAGTTCTTCAGCGATGATTGTGGTGCAGTTCTCTGGCTTCTTGTGTGATGGAATGTGGACACCATTGAGCTTCATGCATTGCTTCCCTTTGTCTTTGGACACCTTGTCTGCCTGGAATGTTGCTAATGCCTGCATGAGATAGGGCTGGAACTCAGGATTAGTGGTAATATGCGGTGCATCAATATCTGTATCTGTTTCTATCATGACAAATGTGGAAGGGTTGATCTCAAGTGTGACATGCAGACAAGGTCTCTCTAGGAAAAGTGTTAGTTGACATAGCAGATGAGGTGGATGCTTGAGATGATTATTGCAAGGACAGGGTAATGTCAACTGCGTCCTTAAGACAGTGTGTGCCTGATAGTCATGGGATCTCTAACCTGTCTGGCATATACAACCTGCCATCAGTTCTGTGTATACCCTGACCTGCATTAATGTATCCACCAAGGTGAAGGATGTCTGATCCTTCCTTGGCTTTGCCAACTTCTATTGATGATTCATTCCAGACTACTCCAATATAGCCTGTCCCCTTATTGACCTGACCAAGAAAAATCTTGCCTGGAGCTGGACTCCCCAATGTCAATCTGCATTAGACTCATTGAAGTCACTATTTCTGTCCAAACCCATTCTCCATCTCCCTGACCTCTTTTTCCCTTTCATCATCACTACCAATGCATCCAAGTTTGCCTCTGGTGCCATGCTCCTCCAAACTGATGCCAATGGTGAATGGCACCCCTGCTCATACCTCTCCCAATCATTCTCTTCTGCTGAAAGGAACTATGATATCTATGACAGGGAACTCCTTGCAATCATCCAAGCCCTAAAATCCTGGAGATAATACCTTCATGGTTCTCCATTCCCTATCCAGGTCTTCACTGATCATGAAAACCTCACATACTTCCACAAAGCCCAATCACTGAACTGAAGATAAGCTCACTGGCTTTTGAACCTTGATGACTTTGACCTTAAAATGGACCATGTCCCTGGCAAACTCCTCATTGCACCAGATGCTCTCTCCAGACACCCTGACCTTCTCCTCCCTGATAATGACAGTGAAGGCATAACACTACTTTCCTCCTCAATGTTTGTCCATGTCATTGATGCCACTCTCTTCCATTGCATCACCTCTGCATCCTCCAATGACTCCCTTGTCCTCCAAGCACTCCAATCCATGAATGAGGACATTTCTCTGCATTCCACTCTTGCCTCTCAGATTGGCAGATCACTGAGGGTGTTCTAACCTACAAGGGCCATATCTATATCCCTAATGATGACAACCTCCACCATACCATCTTACTCTGCCATCATGACCACAAAACTGCTGGACATCCTGGCTTCCTTAAGACTTGCCAGCTTGTCACTGCTGAGTTCTGGTGGCCCAGCCTGGCCTCCTATGTCTGAAAATATGTTGAAGGCTACATCACCTGCCAGCAGAACAAGGCGAATACTCACCCCACCATGCTCCCCCTCACCCCAATCAAGTCCTCTTGTACTTGTCCCTTCCAACAAATCTCCTGTGACCTTATCACAGACCTTCCTCCTTCCTCATTTTTTAATTCTCTCCTGGTTGTGGTTGACCATGGGCTTACTAAGGGGATAATTCTCTGCCCCACAAAAAAATCCATCACTGCTGAAGGGATCACATCCCTGTTCTTCCATAAGGTTTTACTCTGTTTTGGACTCTTTGACAAAGTAATCTCAGATTGTGGCCCCCAATTCGCTTCCATCTTCGCATGAGAACTCAGGAAACTCCTCAACTATAACCTATCTCTTTCCACCACTTATCATCCATAGTCTGATGGAGAGATAGAATGAGTAAATCAGGAAATTGAAACTTACCTCAGAATCTTCTGTGGAAATAATCCCGTCACCTGGTCAGAAAATATTTCCCATGCTGAATTTGCCCACAATTACCATCCCAACTGTCACCAATCAATCACCGTTTTTTCTCATGATGGGCTACAAACCCCATGCCCTTCTCATGGTACTACCTGAAACACAACTCCCTGATGTAGAAACTCACCTCCAGCAACTATCTGCAGCCTGTGATGAAGCACTTGCCACCCATGAACTTGCCAGACAAGTTATGGCCTCATATACCCACCAACATTTCACTTCCTTCTTCAAAGGAGATAAAGTCTGGTTAGAAGCCAGAAACCTCAAACAACATGCCATTAATCCCAAATTCACTCCTAAAAGAGAAGGACCTTTCACTGTTATCAAAGTCCTATCCCCTATTGTATATCAACTCTGCCTTCCTAAAACTTGGAAAATCCACCCCATGTTCTATGCTTCTCTCTTATCACCCTATCACAAAAATGATATACATGGACTGAACTTCCCAGCCCCACCACCTGACCTTATTGCTGGAGAAGAAGAATATGAAATTGAGAAAATTATACACCACAGAGGTACCATGGGATGCTGCTCTTTCTTGATCCAATGGAAGGGATATTCAGCTGAAGAAGACTCTTGGATTCCTGAATGGGATCCAAAAAATTCAAAGGCCACTCTTGCCAACTATAAAAACTCCATTCTTCTGTATTTTCTCCCTCATTGACTTCCTGCTGATAAACTCTCTCAAACTTCATAACATGTCCTCCATCCACTCTTCCTCTGTCTTTTCCATCACTGCCAACTCCACCCTTGTCAACTCCCCTCTTCCTGATTCCCTCTCTGATATCCACCCAGTCTCCATAGAACTATCTTCCTCTGATTCCATTACTATAGCCTCCACCTTAACCTCCCTCACTTCCAAAATGCTTTCCTCTGCCTAGGGACTTCTTATTCCCCTGTATACTACCCCAGGCACTCCTCCTTCCCCTTCTCTCCCTAGAGCACAACCCCATTTCCCCTGTTCTCCTTCCCTTCTATAACTTGTTCTCCCTGTTGGAAATTGACATAGTAATGTCTAGTTCACTTTTCATGATTACTACTTACTATAGTGTTGTGACTGACGCTAATAAGCATGACTGACATTTATTAGAGATATTTCTCCAATACTCATTAGGATAAGTGTGACTGACATTAGTCAGTCACTATAGTCATTAGCATGACTGACACCTGTCAGTCACACCATTATGGTACCATTTCACACCATTCTTTCCTGATCATTACAATATTATATTCTATTCTTATTAATGATGTCATACTTCATTATCTCGCACCATATACTTACAGTTAGTGCGATTACTTACCATTCTGATCTCATATTATGCTACTATTGTACAATATGTTCTCTTTCTTTCATCATGGGCTCTTTCCCGGGACTTTTTCACCCTTTACTGATAGTTTCATTCACTCATACAAACAATACTCTGGATGTAATTAAGCTGGGTCCTTATGATTCAAAATACTAAGCTCTCAACTCTTACAATTGAGTGATAGCTCCCTCAATCTACTTGCAAGAGTATCAAGCACCAAGTGAGTATTCTCCCTCACTGGTTCATCCCTTCACTGTTGCCCCTGCACCAGGTTGGAACTAGCAATTCTGATACTCCCTCCATTTCTGTCTTAGGTGGCCCCCTGGTCATTTGATGGCTCACTGCCCCCTTTGTTATTACTCTCCTTCTCCATCTTCATAATCTTCTTGCTCATCCTCCTCTACTTGCCCAATTCCTATACCTCCTCTAACTACAGCTGGTGGACCTATTCGCACCACCCTTTGTCACAGCACTTATTAAGTACCTTCCAATAGGAACATACTCTGTCCTCATACCCCACATCCTTCTGGTCAACAAACCTCCCCCATCAATGACATTGATGACCCAAACGGCACCCTGGACTGGGACAAAGTAGCTTATGCTGATAACACTGGCTCCCCCAGGCACTATGGGGAATTCTAAGTCTTCACTGGAGATTCAGAGTCTAATAGGGGGGTAATGTTATGATTTTCTCTTTTCCTTTCCATTGTTTGCTTTACTTCTTTATGAGTCTTGCTGTTTGGGCCCCACCTGACTCATCTTTGCTTACCTTATATGTTTCTCAACCTTCTACTATTTTCTCTTACTTGCTCATCCATTGTTCTACAACCTTCCTCTGTGTTCTTTCACTTGTATTACTAATATCTTCTACAACATCCACTTGAAGGAGCCATGGCAGGTACAGAAGGAGGTCTTCCATTTGTCACCCTCCATAACATGGACCAAGTGATAGGCATGTTGGAGATTGAGCTTGGTGTAGATCTTAGCTCTGCTAGGGGCTTCTAGAAGGTTGGAGGTGCAGGGAAGCAGATATCAGTCCTTCTTCATGATCTTATTGAGACCTCAGAAACTGACACAAATGGAGTGAGCTGTCTTTCTTTCAGACAAAAAGGACAGATGTGGCATGAGGGGAGGATGATTGGTGAATGAAGCTGTTTGTCAGGTGCTTGTTGAGGAAGCCTCAGAGGGCCTCCTGTTCTGAGGGAGATAGGGAGTACAACCTGCCTATAGGGGGTTTTGCACCTTCCTCTAACTTGATCTTCAGGGTGAAGGGCCTATGTGGCATGAGGGTTGAGGCCTTCTTCTTACTGAATACATCTGCATAGTCATGGTACTCCAGAGGGATGCTGGAGAGGTCTATAGGGCCATTTGGAATAGAGTCAGAGATGGACACAGAGCAAGTGGACATTGAGTTGAGAGAAAGGGTGAACTGGATAGAGCCCTGAAATTTGCACACATGCTAAAAAGCAGCAGTGTTAACAAAAGAGATCTTGGGGCATGGATGAATCCAAGGGTGGTGTCTCCAGGGGATGGCTGGCTAGGCTGGGAAGAGCCTGAGGAAGGAGGTTGGGAGATGGAGGAAGGGGAATGGAGTTTGACTCTGGAGACTTGGATGGTGATGTTGGAGTTGGCATTCCAATTGCAGGGGTTTGGAATGTAATGCTGCTCATAGCTCAGTCAACCAATGGATTGTAGCAGGCAAGCCAGCAGTGTTCTAAAACAATCATGCATGAGGAATCCAACAAGATAATGAAAAATGTTTTGGAGATCGTTTCATCTGAAGTGAAGGCAAGGTTGAGGTCTACTGCAGAGGAGATAGAAGAGCAAGAGGAGCTGTTGAAGAGACAGAGAAGAATTGGAGGAATGGAGTATGTAGGTATTTTATGTTTCTTAATAAAAGAAGAGTCTATGAAACAATGGGTAGAACTGGAATTGAGAAGGCATGGAATATTGGAGATAGCATAAGAAGAGAGAGAGGCAGAAGGACAAAGAGAATGAGGGTTAGAAAGAGTGGATGCATTGAGATGTAGCTCCTTCAGAGCATAGTCAGGTTCAACACAACTTCCAAGCTATGCATCACAGGAGTTGCAATCTATTTTTTTGCTTCTGGAGAAGTGGAGCTTGATGTCAGAGCTGCCAGAGCAGCCATAGCAGTCTGAGCCTTTGAAGCTCTAGAGGGTACTCCTTGATGGAGTGACCACTAAGCCTGCAGAACAGGCAAAGTCCTTGTTTAAGGCATCACTGGCATTCCTCTGGAAGGAGTTTGTTATCTTTGCCCAACTTGAATGAGTTAGAGTCAGGGGTGGAAGAGTTACCCTTTTTATTGTTGTTGTTGTTACCTCTGTTGCTGGAAGAATCAGAGGTAGATGTGGAGGATGAAGAGCCTTTGGACTTATTGTCCCTAGGCTTGCTAGACAAAGATGAGTTATTATTAGTATTGGAACCAGAGGATTTCAAAGAAGAGTTATTCTGGTTCCTGGAGTTCAAACCAAAACACTTGGAAGCATGCAAAATTTCTTCCTTGTGCTCCCAATATGTACCTATGGTTGATCTGCTGGAACAGAGCACAGAGATCCATGATGTTGTCTGGCTTGTCTTGATGAGAGATCTCATCCTTGATCTGATCTGAAAGCCTGTTGTAGAAGCTTCTGCAAAGAGCTCTGTGACCCCAATCTTGAACTTGGCTTGCCAGGTGGTTCCATTTTATAATATACTTGGTGATCCTTTGACTGTTGCATATCTGCAGTCGCTTGAGTTGAGCTTCCACATCAGCCATGAGGTCATGGGGACCAAAGTTAGTTTGTAGCTCATATAAGAAATACTTCCAATCGTCCATCCATAAAGGATGGAGAGCTGGAGGTTGTTCTCCAAGCAAGTCCAGTTTGAAGTATTTGAGCACAACACCCTTTAGGTAGGATTGAGCAAATGTTATCTTAGCCCTATCCTTTTGGAAGGACTTTGGGTTGGCTTGATTGATTTTGCACTGAATGACAAAGGGACACTTCAGGTCAGCGCCATCAAATGGGTCTGGCTCCCAGACCTTGGACTTTGGGCTCTTGGAACCCTGTTTATGTCAGAGTGCTTCTCATGTTATATTCCTAATTACATCAGCAAGCTGTGTGAATGGTTCAAAAATGAGAGAAACATTATTAAGGTCATTCTTGTGGATGTTGTGCCCAAAGAGGTGATCAGAGTTGGGGGTGGAATCACTTGAATAGTCAGGGATTGTCAGGATTATCACCATTATCATTGTCACCACCTCCATCTCCTGGCATTGGGGTATCAGGGCATCTATTACTATAGAGATCATTATTGTCATCTAAAAGGACTTGAAAGTAAAAACCTTCCAGAGGCTGGTCTCTTGGTAGTGGAGTGAACAGAGGCAATGGAGCATGCAACCTCAGTCTGGAGATCAAGGGTGCAGCCCACTGGGTCAGGCTAATGAACTTGCCTGGAATACCATGTGAGCTACCATAGGCAGTCTGCAGTACACCAGCATGACAAGAGTTTCTTGTAGTATGCATAGCCATATCTGAAAGAACTCAACAAGTGTGAGTTTGTATATACTGTCAAGTCTGAGTCCTCCAGGCTCAAGTCTGATGGAGATACTGGAGGGTAGAAGGAGGGTTAGTACAAAGTGGACTAGAGGTCCAACAGAGGATAATAGAGGAGGGAACTTAGTAAGGACTTGGTGCAGACTTATGTGTCATACCCTTGCCGAGATTGTGTCCTTGATTTCAGAGTGACAGAGGTTAAAGGACAGGAGGAGAATGCAGAGGTCATGAAGGGGAACTTTGAGCAGGAGGATGGGAGACTTAGTTGATATACAAACTGAGAGGCATAGGTAAAATACAAGAGATTATATACTACAAGTCGGGATTGGAGATTGGACTTAGGAATGAAGGGGCATGTGCAAAGGTATGAAGGTCATGTAAAAAATGAAGAGTATTATATGGAACAGAATTGTGGCTAAATGAGAACGAGTGGAGTAATGTGAATGTAATGATAGGGTCAATAGAAGGAATGAAGAGTGGAGAAGGGACACAAGGAAATAAACTCTAAATAAAATGGAGACTATTTTGTGGGCCTGCTATTATGATGAGCATTGACATTTTATTGAACTGAGCAGTAAATGGGGGGCTTGATGTTAGTATACCAAAAATAGTAACTCTGATGTCCAAATATGATAACTCCAACTCTTGGCACTTTAAATTCACATTTTAGATAGTCTTAATCCTTTGGCATCAGAATTTCAAAATTTCAATGAGATAGCAGGCTTCCTTTGATGTGCTAGGGTACATACATACAGTTAAAATACCACTTACTGAATATGTGGAGGTGCTATTATGATTTTGACTGTGTAGAAGATTCAGTGAGTAATTGAAAAGAACATAAAAGAACATAGCAGAACAAAAGGGAAGAAATGCTGAGTAAAGGAAAGGGAAGGTCATGGAAACTAGCAGAACCATAATGAGTAATTTGAAATATGTAGTCAATGTGACAGAATTGGTTAGAGGAGTAATAGTCCATGATGAAGCACAAATGAAAGATGACCCCTGTCCAGTAGTAGAGAAGAATGGCATAGGAGTGAAAGAGATTAGAGCATGCATACAGTGAAAGTGGATGGTCCTAGGATCAAGAGGTAATGATAGTAGGCATATGAGATGAATTCTAGGAAGTAAGATATAGCATGCTCTGTGGAGATAAGGAAAAGAGATGCCCCAAGGAACAAAACCATAATATTACCTCCTTTGTACAGTTGAGACCCAGGCTCAATATGTACTGACCCTTGTTGTAGTAGCACCTGGTGACAATCTCTTGCAAAGATGGATATAGCCTGTTTCAGGATAAGGTTCTCAACCAGACAATCATTAAGCATGTGTCCAAAGGTATTGCAACTGTTACAATGTCCATCAGGGCAGAATCAGTTGAAGTGTCTCCTAATTCTGGCAAAGATTATATTGGATGAACAAACATAGATGTTGAGGGTGCCCTGGCATGGAGAGGTGACAGTGTGGGCAGTGGTAGATGGGACAGTCCTCTTGATAGTGGCCCACATTGTGGCAGTGAAAACACTCAGTGAGGAGATTAGCTGGTTGGCATAGAATAATATCAGGAAGGACATGGGTGGAGGAGCTTAGAACATGTTATCAGAAGGAAGAGTGGTATCATATGAATGTACAAGCTCTCTAGCAGCTTCATTAATCCCAGTAGTGGAGATAGTGGATTTGACTATGGTGGGAATTTTGAACACTTCAGAAATAGGGGGAGAGGAAATATGTGTGCTGGGTTTGGTGAAGGAGGCATCCCCACATTGGAAGAGGGGGGAGGAATCATCAATAGTGGGGAGTAAGGGTGAGGATGGAGTAGTTCCAATTGGATGATATAACAATCCCATTCTCCCTGAAGAAGATATGATTGAAGGTGGAATAAATAAGAGTAGGAGGAATATGAGTGTCAGGTGTCAATCCCTAACTCCTGATTCCTCATAGCAATTTTCACTCCAAATGGAAACAAGTCTTAAGGGTATTCAAGTATGACACAGGTGGCAACACATGTGGCCAATGCAGCATGAAAATCTTATGCCACATGTCTGCCATATAACAAGATTCAAGTGAAGATTAAACTTATGTCTCTCATTTGTTGCCTCAGATGCTCACATTGCCTTTGGGCCTTGTCAATAATCTTGCCAATGTACAATAGTGACCCCAGCATCTGAACTCAGTCATGGTAGAGGACAATCTGGTACTCCTCTTCTCACCCAGTAAGCTACCCAACAGGTCTGATTTGTAAAAGCTAAGGGCAAGGGGAGAGTTATACCCTTGCAACTGCCTGCTCCTGCCCTCCCACTCCAAACTCTTACATATGGAACTGTAATAGCTGTAAGCAGCCACCTTGATGTGTATGTTCCCAGTTATTCCCATGATTTCTTTTTTTCTTCATATTTTCAATAGGCTGAAGAAGTGGTACCAAACACATACATCAACAATGAAGTCTACTAGTTAGGGCATCATGCCAAATAATCCCAGATACAAAAATCTTCTCAGTAAATTTATCTACTACTAGTGCAGGATTATTTTGATAGAGATTGAAATTCATAGAAAAAATTGACACGGAATTTCCTTACTGGAATTATTGTGATGGCATGTAATGTGGCAATCTCACATACAATACAAGGCAGTTCAATATAACCTCTGGTATCAATTGGATACAAGATTTCCTTTCTGTTGTCAAACATGGTGGATCAACTTCCATTGTTGTGCATGGTAGTGAATAGCCCATTCCAATTAATAAAGAAGATACTGCCACTTGAGAATAGAACAATATAGACATGGAGTTGACACCCTCAGGAGCACTTTTTTGAGGTATCTATGGTTTCTTAGGCCTATAAGAGAAATGGTCCAAGAGCCAGACCTCTTGTTTAGCTCTTTCCTGAATTTCAAAAGTGGCTGCCAGGTACAAGAGCTAATTTGAAGCATCCTATTGATGCTTGTCATATCCATTCCTGACCTCTATTTGCCCTCTCCATTTAACTCTGACATCAATACCCTCATTTGTCCTTAATCTTAGCCTCAGAGTTATGTCTTCTCTGTGTTGGAACTCCATTAGTATTTCAAAATCCAGTCTGGCAACTGGTCAGCAACTAGCAACTGGACTGGATCACAACTGCATATAACTGAACTATAGTTGCCAGTTATTGTGTTTTTGAAATACTGCAGCTGGTCACAATCATGTACAGCCACATGCCATATGTAGAAATAATTCCCTAATTTTTTCCATAATTTTAGATATTATTTTGGTATTTTTAGGATCAAAAAACTTCTAAAAATGATATGTCATACAAAAATGATCATATGTCATGATCCTGTGGTCAAAATCCTTTGACCAAGGGACTGAGGCTGTACTACATTTCATATCACTATGACTAAGTGTCATTTCTAGGTTTATATAGTAGAAAGACTAGTTGCAAGGTTCAGTTGTCAGTATTATAGCTTTGTTTCTTGGGACATCTCTTTTCCTTATCTCTATGGAGCATGCTATGTCCCACTTCCTAGGATTTATCTTATATACCTACTCTCATTACCTCTTGATCCTAGAACCATTCACTTTCACTGTCCATGTGCTCTAATCTCTTTCACCCCTATGCTATTCTTTTCTACTATCAGACAGGGGTCATCTTTCATTTGTGCTTTATCATGGACTATTATTCCTCTAACTGATTCTCTCACATTGGTGGTTATGTGTTTCAAATTACTCATCATGCTTTCACTAGTTTCCATGACCTTCTGTTACACTTGGTCTGGGTAGGGATGAGTGTAGACCTAGCAAGGTCAAAGGCTTCTGCCACACAGGGCTTCTGGCAATGGGGACTTGCACAAGAACCTCTTTTCAAGGGTCAAGGATTTGAGGTAAAGAGCTAAAAGCCCTTCAAAGTAGAACAGAGACTTATAGAGGTAAGAAGCAACAAAGATGAGATGTAGGTTAAGCTGAAGAATACATGGTGTAACTTGGAGGTTTATATAGCTAGGTGTTATGGTCCCACCTCAGGGGCTACATTTTTTCAACAGACTTTACACTTTTTCTTTCTTTGATCCAATCTCAGACTTCAAACTGTGAGGAGATTCTCTATGAGAACTCATTTATCCCATGCCCTTCACATTTTCACAAACACATGTTTGCCTCATGGCAAATCTTATGCCATCAAACTTAACTTTATTCTTGACAGTTCATCTCTGTGCTGTGCATGGCTATGCTACCACATACATGCACATTACATGTTTCATGCTTCTCTTCCATTCTGCCACCACCATGCATTTACATCATGCTACTTCTATCCTGATATGCCTTTCTCAGACAGTATCAATAGATTTGGTACAAACATGTACATGCAATATGATAGTATATATGTAAGATCCAAGGAATTGACTGGCATCCCCAGTCTGATTCTCTTGGAGATTTCCCCTCTAAAGCAGACTCATTCAACTCCATCACTTGCTAGTAGTTCAAGCCATCTACTGAGATAGCCTAAGGCATCAATTGCTTATTGGGTTGTTTCACTAGACCTAGAGTTCATAAGGTAAGCGAAAGAACTAAGTAGAATGGAGTGAAACATCATAGAAGATATTAGTAATGCAAGTTGAAGAATGTGGTGGAAGTTCATAGAACAATCACTGAGTAGTCAAAAGAAAATGGCAGAAAGTTATGGAAAAATATGAAGTAAGCAGGGTGAGTCAAGCAGGGCCTAAACAGCAAGACTTGTATGGAAGAACAGGGCATGAAATGAAGCAAAAGAAAGGAGTCATAGATAATACCTTACCTTTCCTGTACTCAGCATTTCTTCCATTGTGTTTTGCTATGTTCCTCAATGTTCTTTTTAATTACTCACTGAGTCTTCTATAGAGTATATACAACCTCACTCCTGTACATTATTTCTTACTCTTGATCTATGCAATCTAGTGTTATTCCTCCTCTCCATCTTGAGTTACTTGTACCAAGGTCTAACCAGCCTTTGACTTTGATACCTTTGCTGCACCAGAGCTTGCCAAGCTCTTGATCACTTCTACAAGTCTATGTCCTACAGTGAGCAACAAAACTGTTCCAATAACTAACCTTGACACAGTGCACAAAGCACACTGCAAATACATGTGGGAATATCACTTAGGCTTGGTATGACCAAACAAAGTACAAACTCTTTGCTACCAACAAACCCTTGGATCTTGTGATTTGGTCCAGTGGCTGTGGAGATATGTCTATTTTAAGTCACTTATGTTATTGGAACAGTTTTGTTGCTGTTATATTGAGATGTAGAATTCATATATTGTTATGGGATAATATGTCAGCATTGGGTCATGTGATGCATAAATAGTTCAACACGATGTAAACACAGCCAAACACCATCGCTTTTACCACTTCTTTCACCATGAAATCCCTCTCCACTGATCAAATCAATCAAGTTATTGCTTTCTTGGAATTGGGTCAAACAACTCATCAGATCTCTGCTTTCACTGGATTCAGTAACTCTACCAACCCCCATGCCAATCTCCAGCCCTGAGTTCAAAGCAGCTCTCCCTGCTGATTTTTCTGGAAATCCTGCTGACTCCATATGATAGATTACAGCCATGAAAGTATTGTAAGAGCCAATGGCTCTCTATGTTTGTATTTTTCCTTTCTATCACTTTCTGCAGCGTTTACAAATGTCCCCAAATATTGTACAAGCAATCTGTTCCATCCCACATCCACCTGAGTTGATCTGATTATATTTGTATGTATCTGGTCCTACTGTTTTGTTGTATCTGAGCTATCCAAGGTCATTCAGATCCATTAGATCTGTAGTTAATGTTCATTCTTGCTTGGATTTACCTATTCTCTCTTATCACACTTCTTTCATTTCATTTCATAACTATTAATGGTGGAGATGAAGATTGTGGTTGTAGTAGATTCTATAGTGCCATTGTGGATCTTATCTTGTAGTAAATCCTGGGACATGCCTGGACTATAAAGCCTTGTCCTTAGTTCTTGAAATTCACTTTCAGTCACCTTCTGATCCATTTGATCTCTTTTTCAACTTGTCATTGTCATCATCATTATTGTTTATTGTATCTTGTCCTCATTGTTGATTGGATTTCACTTACTTAGTCCATACTTTGTGATTTTGACCTTTGGATTTATTCCAGAATCTCTCATTTGCACTAGGACTGTCCAGCTATACCTTCTCATTCTGTTTCCCACCTAGAATCCCTTGGGATGAGTCTTACACTCACACCCACCCTTTGTACCTTTTGATTGCTTAGGCTTTGGATCCAGCCAGAGTCAGAATTACCTCCATTTCACATCTCTTCAGTGTGCTTCTCCATCAACTCCAGACAATACTCCACCAACAAGCTTAAAGTCATGACCACCCTAAACAAGATGAGTAAGGATCAAGGCTGTTGAATGAGCACCATAGTGCAGCTCTCAACTACCCTAATTAGTATACTGTAGTGTAGCTTACCTTATATGATAATGATGTGTACTTATAAGTTTTAGACTCAGCTGTTGAAGTTCTAATGCATCTTATTCTACAACTATTACCATCATTCTAAGAGCTACTCCATACTCGGTGAGTGCTAGTCATTCCCATCTAGCTCATCACTAGGCTCACTATTCAACAGAGGCATCAATTTCTTGGAAATGTGGTATAACAAAATGTCTGATACCACCATTGACACCAAAGAAAAGATCTTTGACAAGTTCACTGAGAACTTTGAAACCACCTTCTATCCCTTCAATATCAAAGCCACCACTCATACCAACCTTGCTAAACTTATCCAGGAAATCTTTCAAGAGGCAGATGGTACATTACTGATTTCTAAAACCTCACTGCTAAGGTCAGAATCTCTGATGAAACCACCCTTATAGACCACTTCTCCCTCAGTATTGACCAACAGATTACTGTTATGAACACTACATTTTTCATGCTACTTTTTGACTTAATCATTTTCTTCTCCTTCAAACTGTTTCCAAAGGAGCATCATATGTCTAAACACAGCTTCCCCTTTTTCATGTTGTGTATGACTCACTTATTTTGACTCATTGGCTCTAGAGCACAGCCTCCTTCAATTTCTGTCTTGCTTCCATTTCATGGCTGTACTTATCTCTTATCTTAGACTTATTCTGACTTCTGCTGCTGCTGGCCCTAAAGTATTATTCTCTCTTATCTCTATGCTTTGCTAAACCAGTAGCATTAGTCACTCTTGTCTATGATCACAGATCTAGTGTAAACATGTACAAACATTGTAGTAGTATATAAAGGCCAAAGTTGCTGCCAGAGAACTTCTGTTATGGTCCCACTCACTGGGACTACATTTCAACAGACTTAGTCATTTTTTTTCTCTCTTTCTTTATCTTATCTGATCAATTCAGACTTTGAACTATGAGGATATTTCCCAAGGGCACTCACTTATCTTATGCCCTACTACATTTCACAAACACATGTTTGCCTCATGGTGAACCTTGTTCTATTAAACCTAACTTTATTCTTGATAGCTCATTTCTGTGCTGGGCATGGCTATGCTGCCATATACATATGCACTGCTCATGTTCATGCTTCTTCTTCCATTCTGCCACCACCATGCAGTTGCATCATATGTATCTTTAATCTCCATCATGCCTGCCCTAGACCATATCAGTAGATTTGATACAAACATGTACATACTCTATGATAGTATATAAGAGCAAAGGAATCGACTGGCAACCCCAGTCTAATTCTCTTGGAGTTTTATCCTTCAGAGTGAACTTGATCCAACTTTCTTTCATTGTTAGTGGTTTACGCTGTCTGGTGAATGACCTGAGGCATTGATTTGCTTTATTGGGTTGTTTCATTAGAATCAGACTATGTTCATCACCTCACCTTATTCACTCAAATCACCCCACATACACATACATGCAAGTGCATAGCAAATTCCTCCAAAGTCATGACTAGAGGTGCTCACAGACCAGTGCACCTTAGTGCCCATCTCCTTTCACAGGTCTCTCCATGCCTTCACCAGTGCCACTCCTAATACAACTGGGGAGCAGCTCAACCACCCATACATTGCTAGAGCTGAGCCCACACACAGGACTTCACTTCCAGTAAGAGAGCACTGGGAAGAGATACAGGAACAGGCAGTGGTAGGAAATGTTCCACTGGGCCTAGAGCATGAAGAGGTCATCGACCCTCTTTTCTCCGCCACCAGATTTTTACAGCACTTGGAAGAAGACTTGTTTCCCTTCCATTTTGACTTTACGCAGGACTCAGATGGAGATTACCTGCACCCACACAGCCCCTCCCAAACCATTGCTCATATCCTCCAATTGGGTGACCTACAGCCCTCCTTCACCCCCATTACACAGATCTCCACTCTCTCTGAGGAGACCCCAACAATGACACCCCCACCCCAGATTCACTGGCACAAAAACTCTTACCTGGCCAGCAACTCCTTCATGGTACAAGCCTAGAAAGGTGGTTGGAAGTCGACCTGCACCTGGATCCAGTAGTACTAAGATCATTTGATGGTATGGGGTGTGTTTTGGGAAGATACAAAAGGCAGAGAGAGGAACCAGAGCAGGAGGAAGCTCCATGTAAGAAGAGGACTCATAAGCAATACAAGCATGAGATCCACCAACGGGAAGACAATAACTCCACCCCTGTCATTAGTAAAAGACAATTATGCCCTTGGGCATCACTACAGAAACCGCGCAGATACTCTTAGTTTTTCTTCAAATTTTATTTACACAATATGACATCTCTCCCTCCCTCTCTTGCCACAGCCTTGACTGCAATCTCCTCTATGATGGGGCAGGACCCCGCAGTTATCAATGTTTTCACAGAGCTTTGGCTCTATTTAGAAAATAACAAGGACCAGTTGGATATGGCCAATACAAAGAACATTCAGTTAGAAACTGAACTAAATCAAGTAACTAGCAAGCTGGATGCAGTAAGCCAAAGTTTGGCAATGGCCCTAGCAAGGCCAGCATCATCAAACCCGCTTGGTGGAGCCCTGCAAGCCCCCAAGCTCTCAAAGATCTTTGCAGACCCTGGGACATACAGTGACCTCAAAAACCCTTTCCATGTTTACCCTGATTGTAATGTATTGAGCATACTGCCAATTAGTGTGGGAATTTCGCTTAGCTTTGGTGGAGTTATAAATAGTCCTCA
>JBBPRA010000643.1:0-16446 GCA_038092775.1 Boletus rubescentipes
AGTTGATCACAGTGGCTTCTTGGCCACCACCTGGTGAACCCGTGGAGACAAACACGCCAGCGAACTTGCCCGTCAACGCGCCTTGCATCCACAGTTGTCCCGTCGCGTCCCAAAAAGACTGTCGAGGGAGGGATCAGATCGATGGCTACAACACTAACGATGAAACTCACCTTCCATTGGGCAGGGAAGTTACCGTAACGAGTAGGGATACCAAACAGGTAGGCATCGAAATTGGTCAATTGGTCAACAGAAATGACGGGGTAGGCTGATTTGGGAGGAGCATGCATTTTTGTCAAGACTTCAGCTGGGAGCGTCTCTGGGATTCTAGATCAGGGTGGGTAATGGAAAATGAGTGGATCGTTGGAGCGAGTGCAAGAGATGGACGTACTGATAGATTTGGGCAGACCCCCCAGCAGCGATAATGCCCTTCTTGACGGATTCGGCAACTAATTGAGACGGTCAGAACGCTCAAGAACATGCAATGTTGGGGATGGTGTCCACTCACGTTTGGCGATATGGCCGTACATGCTGTAGATGATGATGGCGACTCTTGGAGACGGCATGTCGAGTGATAGAGATGATTTAGAAGGTAGACACGAGGTGAAGAGAGATAAGGCGATTGAAGTTCATTGGGAGGCGATTAGGCTGGTATTTGTACTGTTGCAGATGCAGGTTGGAATGGTGAGATTGTGTCATCAGGAAGGCGACGCTGACACTAACTCTGGCACACAAAGAATACGTCATTCGCCTGGCACTATGCGGTCACCGTAAGCACACACGAAAATGCGCAAATGGTACTCACGAGAATCCCCGCTGTCATGGTACAATGACAACTGTTACCGTCATCATCCTTGATGAGTAAGTAATCCCCGTCCTGTCGGGGATTGAGACCAACAATTCTGTTGTGGTCCAGGGTTGGTCGTGTCAGTAAGATGCATTGTTGTAAATATGCGGGTGCATATACGCAGCATGCATCCACTGCCGTTCACACAGCTCCATGTTATTTTGCAACGTCGGACGGTGAGATGGATGCCCTAGCGGTCGGAGTCTGATCTGATTTAGTTCAATGTCCGAACTTTTCCAAGCAGCGGTGCCAAGTGCCAAAGTCCCGACAATCCAAAACTCAGTTTGCAGAGCATCCTTGTTTATTCCGACAATTCTACGCATTATTCTAATGTCGGGGTCGACAGGGGGAGACGGATCAGGCAGACACCATAAAGTCGATTGATTACTGAGATGATTGATATTGTACAAAAATATTTAAATGAGAGATAAGATGAGAACTGTGCAATCAGACAAGGAGCGGATCCCACTGTGGGCCCGTGCCTTCGTCAGATGAGCTCGTCGACATAGTAAGGAAGGGTCGCACCCAATGTTTTTTCTTTCCGATACTAGAATTCCTCGACGCGGGCCTCGAGTGCGTGAAATGCTTCGGGACTATAACAGACCAAACAGATCACCTTGACGCTCGGCAAAAGGATAAGGTGGTAAACGGGTACTAACCAGGTTCCTTGATCATAGGCAGTACCTTCCCGACGGTTTCTTGTACTTTTTCGAACCGTTGGTTGATCATGCCAACAAATTTCTGATAGGGGACACACGGGAACAAATAAGCGAAATCACAAGAAAAGATGAGGTAACATGGTAGCCTCACCTGTTGATCCGCGCCGACGAGCTCGAGTACCATCTCACTCGCGGCCTCAGACTTTGCTTGAATGGCCGCTTGAGCCTCGGCGAGTTTCACTGCGCATACCGGTTATTGCCTATTCACTTGTCTCTCCGGATCATGCGGTGACGTGGAACACATACATAGAAATTGTCGTTTGCCTTCCTCTGTACTGTCCTCTTGCAGTTGAAGCAAATGCCCGACTTCACTGAGCACCATCACGGACCGTGAGCAAACAGCAACCCCAGCGAAATGGAGAAGGAAAGACGAACCGTTGGGCAGGCATGATATACAAATCTGACACATGCAAGTACATTCCGGAAATTTGTTCCGCAAGCATGCTCACTTTGAGCGGGCCCATCATCTGGGAATACATTGCATGCTGTGTCCAGTCTGGTTGGATTACAATGTGATGTTGGTTCGATGATTGTGTTTGAATAGGTACGAACGCGCGCTTACCGGAAAGCTTGACACCAGAAAGGACCAAATTGGAGGTTGCATCGATGCTCTTGACCCACGAAGACACTTGGGGTTTCATCACGTCGTTGATGAGCGACGCGACGTTGCAAAAGAATCGCATCATCTGCGAGAATTGACCACGAAGTGCTGCAGCAACAGATGATTAGCCTTCCTCCGGGAGGTGTCGAGGATGTATACGCACTCGTGAAGGCTTCGACGACTTTAATGAGGATAGGCACGATCTCTTTCAAAGCGGCGTTCTCAAGCGACAGTTTCGTCATGGATGCGATCGTCTTTGTAATTTCGCATTGGCCTTCGGTGAGACGTGCTGACGCCTTGTTGTATGAATCCTGTGCCGCTTCAAGGTTCGCTCGTGTTTGGTCAACCTGCGAGGAATGTAATTCGGTTTTTAAAGTCATGCATCGCATACGTACTCTAAATTTCGCTGTTCCAATCGCAGCTTGCTGTAAGACGAACTCAGTCACGCGCCCTTCACCGGCTTGAATGGTACCTCCCACTTACCGTATGGCTGGGGGCGTCCAGACTGGTCATACTTTGTTCCGTTCTGTGATTGCACTGTGTTGCAATACTTTGGAGATCTTCTACCAGCTTCTTTACCACCGGTTTGTGCTCATCTAGGGAGGTATCATTGTTTCCTTCAACAGACACTGCCGCCGCGTTTACGCTTATCGCGATCTTGACAGCTTGTTCGACAATAGGCAGGAGCTCCTTGGAAATGGGCCTGGTTCCGTCGAGGCGATCTTGCATTCTTTCCAGGCCCACTTTCACGTATCCTCCACTCTTCCCTTTCTGAACATGTGCGTCAATGAGACACTTGGGAAAAGGAAGCAATCTCATGTGGAACACATACCGAGGCATGGATGGCATCCCAGTCAGGCTTACCGTCAGGCCCACCAGAGATGAGCTGACTCAGACTTGTAACAAGCCCCAGGATATGCTCCACGAGAAAAATTCCCGGGTCGCTCAGGGTTGCACGGCAAGGGTGCGTCGATTCACCTACACATATTTTCCACCTTCGGTCATTTAGCCTGCAGTTAAGAGAGAATGTTTCATTACCTGCTGCTCCGGGGTTGCCTATTTGCACGTATTGACCTCTGACTTTATTGACCAAGCTGGCAAGTGCATTTACGGGGGCTGTAAAGGTGCTCGTCAAATTATCATACACATTCAAACCCATCATCTCCCATCTAGGAAAGAATCTATTTATATCTGTAACTGGGCCACGACGCGAAAAAACTCACCCAGATGGGACTTTATCAACAGCATGCTTGAATTCTCGTTCTGCGTCCCTGAACGACTGCAGGAGAATCAGCCTTCGAATGCGCACAAGAGATATTGATATTAGAATGGGCGTGCTTACCTTTCTCATCAAGACGGATACCTGCTTGGCTTCTTCGACCATTTGTTTCTCTTGTTCCGCTTGTTCCTTGAGAATAGCAAGGTGCATTTCGTTGTGGCCTGTCGTTTGTTCTGCGGCTGCAATCTATATGTCCCAGTAAGGAGAGGATCCTGGGTAAGATTGTCCAATCAATCGTGGACATACCCTCGCACACTCCAAAATCTCTTGCGCGAATGAGGAAATTCTCACAAACGCTTTCTCACATGTCCGTGTTGCATCACTGACACAGCACGAATCATCGACATCGGGAACGCAAGGGATGCAAGGACCGAACGTACACGCATATAGCGCTGAGTTCCGAAACAGAGTCAAGCGCAATCGGAAGGAGGTACTTGACCTCTTGAGGGGACGTGTTCTGTATCAAGATCGACACGGCTCTCTTGATCGTGTCTGGCATTTGACTCGACGCATTGTGAATACGCGTCATTTCATGAGATGCTGTCTCGAACGCAGTGTAGCCGTCTCCCACCATCTGCTGGAGGCACGCCTTGAAAGAGGTGGGATGCTTTGCATGGGTGAGCTTGACGGATGTATTCTCGGAGATGAGTGCTGGATAATATCCAGGTCTGTTTTCAGTAAATGTCTCTGGGGTAGATTGGAAGGGAAGGGACGCACAGAAGTCCCTTGTACTAGAAGAGATGATCATGAGTGAAGCAAGAAGAGCTATGGAAAGCGGGGCGGGCTGGAGAAGGTCCCCCCAGTTTGTATTGCACCACATGCTGCGAAAAAAAAGGTTAAAATGCTATGGTTCGCCCAGGAATGAATGCACGTACGCCATCCAGTTGTCCTCATTGACATCACCGCCTCTCGATATCGGCGAGACCGCATCGGGTACTTTAAGCAACTCTGCGGTAGTCATGATGAAAGGTGTCTCGCTGGAAGGAATGCTATGGGGGTGATGGAATGGGTGAGGTGTTGTCCATAAACCCTTTATACCACACAATGTTTGGAAGACTTACCCTTTTCGTTATCGAAAGTATATCTGGACACGGGGCGTTCCTCAGAATCACCTCCGTTCACCAGAACCACCCGAGTCCATGGTTTCGTACCTCGAAGCGGGACTAAGCATCGTCCGGAGTTGACACATGCGTTGACCAGGAACCTTTCTCAAAAAAGTGAGGGTAATGTGAACGTAAGATAGGAGGTGGGAAGTTGGTCCCTTACTGGCTGTTCAAGTAGCAGTTCATAAATGTATCCTATAATCCACTCCCCTCCAGCTGAGAAACAACGAGTAACTAATTTGGGATTCCATTCCGGGATGCAGAGTTCGCTGAGTGTTGTCGTGGTTGTGAACTTCAAGTTGCCAATTCCGAAGATGCGGCTTGAAAGTTGATTGCTTGGATGTGTGCGGCGAGAGATTTGCCATACTACCGTGTCCCACGCAACGGTCCTCGACCATAACCGGTTGGCCGATCAGAAGGCAGTGTGATAGTCGAGTCGAGATTCGAGAGCAAGGGATAGGTGTCGATCCGGGAATCGTACCAGGGTCCCGCACGTGACTCTTCCACTTAGGATTCGGACGCATAACCGTACCAACTTGCACTCCGACCAGTTTCGACTTCTTTTTTACTAGTAAGTTGTTCCCTTATAGCGTTGCGAACTCACTTGGAAAGATTCTTCCCGCTATGAAAACGGACAAGTAAATGGTCCAGACCTCGCTGGGCGTAATGATGCGGACGCCGGGAACTGGCAAGGAACCGTGCCTGTTGTGGTCTCGTCATATGGTTCGTCAAGGACCGGCACGGTATTGTGATACGCCCGACTGTTATTGTGTCCTCTGTTGACCCTTTTAACACGTTTCGCGACGCCTGGTCCAGGCACTCGGTCCAGACCTTTTCTCACTAGCTTTTATCTCGGCGCTGTGCCAGTGAGCGCGTCTCGAATGTGGTGGGGCGTTAGAAGGACTCTGCCATTTTGACGGGGTCTCACACCTTTCGTAACGTTATATGCAGGCAATCGGCCAAACCCTTTCCCAACAACTTTCGTCACACCGCCGTGGGCGCATTCCCTTGTTCGTAAACGAATCGTTTGAACTTTGGCCGATTTGAAATTGGACTTCTGCTATACGGCCTCGCTGAGAACGCCGAATCGCATCACACTTGGTCCCGATGCACCTGCCGGCGTCTGCGAACATGGTAGCGCGGCCACTTCGGCGCTCAAAGCACCTATCCTACCTCCATTTGACCTGATGTCTTTGCTCAGTCAAACTCCTGTCACAACACCTCTCCCGCTCATTGTGATGTGGGGCCCAAGAAGTCTCACTGTCCGGGTTAGAGTCAGAGAACGCGGGACTCTGAGAAGAGTCGCCATCCCTTGTCAAACAAATCGAATACCACCACCAATCATATACCTTGATGGTTGTAAGCTCACGCGCCGCTCGTGAACACATGGAATTCACAATATCGTGTCGCGTCCGGTTATTTTCGTTCACTTGATGGGAAGATTGACCGATGTCTATGTGCGTGTTATTTCAACCGCTCTATGCGCGATTCTTTGACCATTCTATCTCTGTCATTTCCTGACGAGTTCAGCGCTTGACGGACTTCTCGTACACGATTACCTTGGCACAAGCGCGATTTGACAAGCCACTGAAATTTCGCAGAGACTCAGAAAGTGGGTAGAGAATAAATGCGACAGAAAGTATGGGAGATACTCCACTGCGCTCTTGATTCTGTGGTGCCCGAAGCGTGTATTACCAGGTCATACGAAACCCATATCCTTTGGTCCCACCAAGGTATTCGATTTATTAAACTTGAAAAAGGATATCGAGGAGGCGGAGGACGATCCAATACCCACGACAAAACCAGCAAGCGTGGGATCAAAGTATTCGAAACACCATGACCTTTCTGAGGCGCATTTCCGATCGACCTGACGAATGCATCTCTGGATGTCTCTCTTCCCTCCCCGTAAAGAGGGAAACGAGGTCGACCACGTCACATGCAAGAGACACTGAATAAGATTCTCGAGGGCAACGTCAAAGACGACAATATTCCAAGCAAGGCCCAGAGGATGAACATATTACAATGTGATGTTATCGCGGATGCTCTGAAATCCCCAGGAATATCCTGTGTATTTCCTTTCATTCCAGGCGCTGGTGTCGTAGATTGTTGTCTTGACGTTCACTGAGAGAATTTAACCAACGTGCAAGATATCAACGCGCCCGATGGTACACTGGCAGCGATCTAGAGGTCTACCAGCTGGAGGAGCGAATAGCGAACTATGTATGTGATCATCTGCTTTGCCGCGTGTGAGAACAGGAGTGGAGCTGATACTTGAAAGTTTGGAGCAGCCGATTAAATAGTCATCGATTACACAGGACTATTCTTAATATATTCAATAGACTCGTATATAAAGCGAGCAGCAGGGGATCAAGAGGATAATCTACCCGATTCTCACCCTCAAGCCGTCTCGTCTGTCGTTTCCCAACGCCTTTATCATATATCTGTAACACTAACTTCAAGTTCTCCGCAGTAGGACATAGTCCCAACAACGTACCGACCTCATAATGTCTGTAACGGAAGAAGAACAATACGACGCCGTCATCATCGGGGCAGGCTTTAGTGGAATCCATCAACTCGTTCACCTACGCAAACTCGGGCTGCACTGCAAGGTGATCGAAGCAGGCTCAGACTTTGGAGGGACGTGGTACTGGAATAGATACCCCGGCGCGCGGGTGGACAGTCACATCCCAATCTACGAATTGGCGCTGCCTGAGCTCTGGAAAGAATGGACATGGACAGAAAAGTTCCCCGGGTGGGAAGAGTTACAGGCGTACGTGTCCATTAATAGATCAAGTGGGTGGTGGGGCACTGACATTTTTGTTCGAATGGATAGCTATTTCGCCTACGTGGGAGATAAACTGGATCTTCGCTCGCATTGTCAATTCGATACGGTGGTGAAGCAAGCGCATTGGGATGATCAGTTACATCTTTGGCATGTCACTGCCGAAGGAAAGGGGGGCTTCTACAAGGCTGCGGCACGCTATTTGATCCTATGCACGGTGAGAGAATCGAGCGCTACTCGTCCGACCTGACCAATGATAGGATCACCCAGGGCTTCGCATCCAAGCCCTACATACCCGACATCAGAGGACACCTCACGTTCAAAGGACCGTGCTGCCACACGAGCCGGTGGCCAAAAGAAGGCATCGAGACGACCGGAAAGCGAGTGGGAGTCGTGGGTACCGGCGCGAGTGGCGTGCAAGTAATCCAAGAGATCGGGCCTCGGGTAAGCCACATCCAAGCCCATATCGACAACACGCTGAAAGAGGCTCATTGGTTTCCGCTCGGAATAGGTAGCACATCTGACCGTCTTTCAACGGACGCCAAACTTGGCCCTACCGATGAGGCAGTATAGTGTGAGCAAGCAAGTGCAGGACCATTTCAAGCCCGTGTACGAAGAACTATTCAAGAAACTGAGAACGACGTTTTCTGGGTTCCCGCACGAGTCTATTCCGCGACCGCTGTTGGGTGACAGCGAAGAAGAGCGGGAGGCGAATTTTGAAAGGCTGTGGGACTTGGGAGGCTTCAACTTTACGTGTGCGTCAGGACCGTCGACATTAGCTTTTCTAACCCAGTCACATAGTGAGCAATTACCAGGACATCCTCACCGACAGAGCCGGCAACGATGTGGTTTATGCATTCTGGAGGAAAAAGGTCAGCGAACGCCTCAGGGACCCTAAAAAGCGCGAATTATTAGCGCCCGCCGTCGCACCACACCCGTTCGGTGCCAAACGCCCATCCATGGAGCAACGTTTTTACGAGGTATTCAACCAAGAGAATGTCGATCTAG
Source organism: Boletus rubescentipes (assembly GCA_038092775.1). Classification (NCBI taxonomy): domain Eukaryota; kingdom Fungi; phylum Basidiomycota; class Agaricomycetes; order Boletales; family Boletaceae; genus Boletus; species Boletus rubescentipes. The sequence continues at coordinate 8,337 of JBBPRA010000643.1, forward strand.
TCGACATCAATGCAACCCCAATTCTAGAAATATATGAGAACGGTCTCAAAACGACAGAAAAGGAGTATGAGTTTGATGTGCTCATCTTTGCGACAGGTGCGCACGCTTCACTTGTGATGATGAATCAATTGAAAGACCGCAATGGACAGGGTTTGATAGCCACGTTGGCGGATTCAAAGATATTGATTTACGTGGTTTGAAAGGCGAAACAATCCAAGACCACTGGAAGGATGGTGTGACAACCTAGTAAGTGCCAAGTTTCATTCCAGGCTGGGTCCACCCATCAGTTTTCGATATCCGTAGTCTCGGCCTGACGATCGACAATTTTCCAAATCTATTCTTCACGTACGGTCCACAAGGGCCCACGGCATATTGTAACGGACCAACCTGTGTGCAACTTCAAGGCGCGTGGATTGTCAAAACGATTGCGTACCTTCGAGAGCATTATATTACCAAGTTCACGCCGACATCCCATGCCGCGTTGCGGTTCAAGAAGCAAATTGACGAACTGTGTAACGCGACGTTGCTCCCGCAAGCGGACAGCTGGAATATGGGCGCCAATATTCCTGGGAAGAAGCGTGAGGCGTACAACTATACTGGGGGAGTTGTGGCGTATCAGCAGGAAATCATGACAGAGATTGAGCGCGGGTACCCTGGTTTCCTGAGAGAAGCATCGAAGGTGGACGGGATTTAAACGTTAGGTGTCGGTATGTTTAATGAGAACAAAGCCAATGAGGTTGACAGTCAGTGCCAGTGAGACAGCAGGATCAGCGTGACTGCAATCACGATCACACTGTGACATTTCCTAATAACGTCAGCGCAAGCTGGCTCTTCCCGTACACTCTCTATTTGTCCACTTAAGCTAGTGCGAGGCATTGCAAGAGACGACAGACTTGATTGCGTGGAGAGACCTCCCACTGTTTGTTACCCACAGCGGTAAGCGGCAGCTTGCGATCGAGAACATGACGTCACAGTAACGACCAGATCAGGATGGAACGAACCCCTTCAACATCGGCCTGTGCACTTGAAGGATCGGATCGCGCAAAACGCGGTTACGAATCAAGTACTACCAGTACCGGATGCGCAACTTTTGTCATCTAGGATGCAATCAAGCCGTTTCAGGTGAGATATGGTCATGGACGCAGAAAGAGAGGAATGCCAAGAATTACGCATATGCACATGAAGTATTAGTCTAGTGACCAGACCGTCTATGAGGATGCCGCGCTGAGAGGAAATCCGTCGGTCACCAGACTAATGAAGTATTAGCACGCGGGTCCAGTGCAAATATTACCCCATAACTGATGGGGTGACGGATTAAAATTAGTCAGGGTGGGGGTGGAATCGCCGAGGGGCCGATGACTACGCCACTCCGCCAATGGCACAACATCGATCCATCCGTTGATCCTGTAACGAAGAGTCCTACTAAACAAAATGTCAGTCAGAGCACGCCCAGAAGGAGAGATACAAGTCCTCTGAGCGACCTCTGAGAACAGGAATGGAAATGATAAGACACGGCACTAGGCGAAGATAAAAGCCCGAGGCTCAGGTGAGCTTGGAACCTATCAACTTTTATCCCATTCCACGTTCATCATGGCAGAAGAACAATACGATGCTATCATTGTCGGAGCTGGCTTTAGCGGCATCCAACAGTTGGTTAATTTGCGCCAACTCGGCCTGCGTTGCACAGTGGTCGAAGCAGGCTCGGACTTGGGAGGAACATGGTACTGGAATAGATACCCGGGCGCGCGGGTAGACGTTCCCATCCCAGGCTACGAGATGACCCTCCCCGAGCTTTGGACAGAATGGTCATGGGCAGACAAGTTCCCTGGATGGCAAGAGTTGCAAGGGTGCGCGTTGATGCACATAATATGCGTCGGGTTGGAGCACTGACCTTTCGTCGAATGGATAGCTACTTCACACACGTGGGAGATAAGCTGGACCTGCGCCCACATTGTCGGTTTGACACGGTGGTGAAACAAGCGCATTGGGATGATCAGTTGCATCTCTGGCACGTAACCGCCGAGGGAAAGGAGGGGGTCTACAAGGCCTCGGCACGTTATTTGATGCTCTGCATAGTGCGACTGCCCACTTTGTTCGTTCAACTTAATTGATGACGGGATCATCTAGGGCTACTCTTCCAAACCTTTCATACCCGACATGAAAGGAAGTGACACGTTTAAAGGACCGTGCTGCCACACGAGCCGCTGGCCCAAAGAAGGCATCGATACTACCGGAAAGCGAGTCGGGGTCATCGGTACCGGCGCGAGCGGCGTGCAAGTAATCCAAGAGATCGGACCACAGGTACGTCACATCCAAGTCCATATCAGTAAGAAGTACGCTGAAAGATGTTCCACGGGAAAGGTAGCACATCTGACTGTGTTTCAACGCACACCAAACATGGCGCTGCCGATGAGGCAATATAACGTCAGCAAGCAGGTCCAAGACCATTTCAAGCCCGTGTACGAGGAACTGTTCAAGAAGCTGGGTACGACGTTTTCTGGGGGCCTTTACGAGTTTATTCCGCGACCGTTGTTGAGCGATAGTAAAGAAGGACGGGAGGCGAATTTAGAAAGACTGTGGAACTTAGGCGGACTCCACTTTTGGTGTGGGTCCACTATGTCAGAACACAACTGACATCGACATTTCTAACTTGGCCAAAATCGTAGTGTCCAATTACCAAGACATCCTCACCGACAGAGCCAGCAACGATGTGGCTTATACATTCTGGAGGAAAAAGGTCAGCGAACGCATCAAGAATCCCGAAAAACGCGACCTGTTGGCACCAGCAGTAGCACCTCATCCGTTCGGCACCAAACGCCCGTGCTTGGAGCAATGTTTTTACGAAATACTCAATCAAGAGAATGTTGATCTAGTCAACACCAATGCAACCCCAATTCTAGAGATACACGAGAACGGTCTGAAGACGGCCGACAAGGAGTACCAGCTTGACGTGCTCATCTTTGCGACAGGTGCGTATAGTTCGGTTGTAGTGATCGATTGACTGAAAGGCTGTGGTGGACAGGCTTCGATTCCTACGTTGGTGGGTTCAAGGATATTGACCTACGTGGCATGAACGGCGAGACAATTCAGGATCACTGGAAGGACGGCGTGATGACCTAGTAAGTATCACGATTCGTTCCAGGCCATGGTCCATTGGTTTTTAAATCTGCACAGTCTCGGTTTGACCATCGACAATTTTCCAAATCTGTTCTTCACGTACGGTCCACATGGACCCTCGTCGCTTTGTATCGGACCGACCTGTGCGCGAATTCAAGGTGCATGGATCGCCGAAACGATTGCCTACCTCCGCGAGCACCATATCACCAAGTTTACGCCGACGACACATGCTGCGCTGAGGTTCAAGAAACACATTGATGAATTGTGTAATGCCACGTTGCTTCCGCAAGCGGACAGTTGGTATATGGGCGCCAACATTCCCGGCAAGAAGCGCGAGGCGTACAGTTACACTGGGGGAGTTGTAGCGTACAAGGCGGAAATCACGGCAGAGATTGAGCGCGGATACCCCGGTTTTCTGAGGGAAGCATTGGAAGTGAGTAGGGCTTGATCGGGCCGATGGGCCGCTGTCAATGTATGAGTAGTACACGTGCCGAAAGTGATCCGTTATAGATCCTTCCGCGCTTGTCTTCGCACAGTCCTTTGTCAACTTCGACCATGCAACGTCTCAGGCAAATCTCGTCCCACTTTTACGCGCCCTCTGGCGTCGCAGCTCTCCAAGAGAAACGCCCAGACGATGTCGTCGTCACGATGGCCATACGCTCACCCTTGACCAAAGCCAAGAAAGGTGCTCTCAAAGACACGCCGCAAGTAACCTCCCCATGTTCACGACGCGCATCATGGGCTCAACATACTTCCACCACACAGCACTGACGAACTCATGCTCGAAATGTTCAAGGCAAGTCCCTCCCTCACTGGCATCCCCCACTCGCCAGCTCATACTCCGAAACTACCATAGCAAGCCATCGCTCACTCCCACGTCGACCCCACGAGCGTGGGTGACATTTGTGTTGGCACAGTCCTGACACCCGACCCTGTCTACCATGCCCGTGGTGCTGCCCTCGCTGCTGGTTTCCCGGAGAGTGTGCCCGTCCAGGTGGTCAACCGCTTCTGCTCTAGCGGACTCATGGCCGTGACCGTAGTTGCGAACCAGATCCGGTCTGGTCAAATCGAGATCGGACTCGCCGTCGGCGTCGAGTCCATGAGCCAAAAGTACGTTGACCACTCCCTTGCCCCCTCCCGTCGTTCACAGTCATTTTCCTTCCCCAACGATAGCCCAGACAACGGTGCACCACCCCAATCGGCGAGCATCAGCGCCAACGCGTCCGCAAAGGACTGTCTATACCCCATGGGTTGGACGAGCGAAAACGTTGCTCAAGACTACAACATCTCACGTGACGTCATGGACACCTTTGCCACCCAATCTTTTCAACGTGCCGAACATGCCGAGAAATCCGGCTACTTTACCAAGGAAATCGTGCCCTTTACGGTGTCTGTCAATGACAAGAATCCTGCGACGGGCACCACGTCCCGACGGCACGTGACGGTGACCAAGGACGATGGGGTTCGGTACGGTACGACGAAAGAGAGTTTGCTCAAGATTCGCTCTGCGTTTCCACAGTGGGGACACGGGAGAACGACGGGTGGGAATGCCAGCCAGATCACGGATGGTGCGGCTGCAGTTCTGCTGATGACACGTCGCAAGGCCGAGACGCTCGGGTTGCCTATTCTTGGAAAACACGTCAGCACGGCGGTGGCGGGTACGTGGCGACGATCTGTTGGGTGTAGCCAAAGCAATGTCGCTGATTGGGATGGTGCTCGTGTTGTAGGTGTGCCTCCCCGTGTGATGGGTATTGGGCCTGTGTATGCGATTCCGATGGTGCTCAAACATGCGGGCATTGACGTTGGGGACGTCGACTTGTTCGAGGTATACCCAATCTGATGGGGTGGTCGCTAAAGACAAGTGTTCACTCTTTTATGTTCCAGATCAACGAGGCATTTGCATCCCAATACGTTTATTGCATTCAAGAACTCGGGCTCGACCCAGACAAGGTCAACGTCAACGGAGGCGCGATCGCCTTTGGACACCCTCTAGATGAGTCTCATGTCCTATTTTGGTCGTCATAGCCTAGGCTGATTGCTGTGTGCGATGTGGTTACGTTGCACGGGCGTCCGACAGATCGCGACTGGGTTGAACGAGCTGCAGCGACGGAATGGCAAGGTGGATTTTTTTAGTGCCTGTATGATGCTGCGCAGATTTTGATTGATGGGGTGCCTTTGACAGATTTTGGTCACGTCCATGTGTATTGGAACTGGGATGGGCGCTGCGGCGGTGTTTGCAAGGGACGCATGATATGGATATGCGCGAGAACGACCAGGGAGCGTACTAATAGACTGTTGAGTGAACGCCAAGGATGGCTCGTGCAGGGCTTGTGCATGCGTTGTCTCATTAATATTGTATTCTCGTGCAAGCTAGTCAGATTTGGTAGTACCTTGCATCCTAGCGTGCCCTTTCCCTTCTTCGCCCTACAGCTGATATGTCCGTGGGGGCGACTATGAGTGGCCCGATAACAAACTGAGGTCCGTACCTCCCTACCTTGGTGTATATACATACGACCACAAAGTGCAAATCCGAAACCTGGTTGTGATCACGACGATGAATCGACCAGGTTGGGTGGGGCCCAGGGACGAAACCGACGATGCATTCTGATCGTACTTGGAACGAGTGTCATTTCAGGCATGAAGCGACACACGTTTCAAGGTACGACCAGGCGTCGTCGATGCTGGCGCCAAAATGCGAGGGGGTCTAGGGATGCCATCGATGAGATGGATTAGCCAGATGAACGTCAAGGTCAGCCACTTGTCGAGATGTTGCATTACAATCCGAGAATGGTCACAAATGCAAGACTGGGAAAAATACCTTGGAGGAGTAGGGTAGACGGTCTTCTTATCCAAGGTGCTGCGTACGGGAGACGGGGCATAAGACAAGGGGAGGAAAATGAGTGATCCTGATCGATTGATCCTTGATGGGTCACGTGCGATGCCATATCTAGTCAATCATATGCTGCGTGATTCGTTTTCGCGCGAGAGTCGAGACTGTAACATCCCCTGATCCGGATTCTGGACAATGTGTCACTTTGGTGAGCTCGAATACTCGGAGAAAATGAAACACTCCTAAAATGATGAAACCGATAGCCTCGACTCAGAGTTGAATAGGGAGAATGTTTCAAGTGACACTAGTACTCGTGATAGTGGCGCAAGCTACAGCTCGGCAGTGTTCTCACCTACACCGAATACCGTATACAGTAGTCACGGTCGGTGGTATTTGCGTTTTCCACTGACTCTGTGTATATGATGCGGAGACATACCTGGCTGGATCGACCATTTCCGGAACGCAGGTGAGACAAGATGCCGTGATGTGATATGGCGGATCGGATCTCGTGGCGCGTTTGGGATGGAATGGAATAGGTCCAATGTGACCGGTGACCCCCGCCTGAATGTAAATGTTCGGATCGGGAAACACATCACGCAAGACCTACTTTTTGTCGAAACAGAAATCAGTGCTTATGGGCAAAGACGTGTTTATCGTCGGCATCCTAACCGCAATGACCTTTTTTTAGCTCATGCAGATGGTTTGTTTCCCGATCATCACCTCCCTTTTGATTCCGCAACATAAAATATAGCGTTTCCGTTTCCGATCATGATTTGTGTGACCCTGAGGGCTGTCAAGAAGTGAGGCACACAACGCCATGGGCAAGTATCGACGTTGAGACGTCGATGGATGAACGAATCGGGTTGAAAAAGCGAATGATGTCACCTTGATTCGAGTGAAATCCCCCATGAGCCAATCGGCGTGCTGATACTTGTTTACCGTCTTGGGGTGGGCAGACCGAATTGGGTAGATGCGCGATCGATCGATGTGGAGAGGTGATGGTACGTGTACCCATCTGATGCATGGAGGTAGTACTATGTAAGAGACCCTACCGTCTACGTCGCAAAGAATGGAGCCGATGGAGCCTGCCACCTTGTGTGAGGTAAAATAAACAGGTGCAAGACGGTAGCGACAAACAGTTAACAAATTGTGGGAAGCAAGGACGTGAAGTGTCAAGAAGAAGGAAACGTGTTGACGTGTAGAGGGGCAGAGAAGTTGAATCGATGTCACTGATAGCTGGAACGAGGCTGGAACGAGGTGGGCACGGAGAAAGCCGACCGGGGATAGATTGATGGACGGACACCGCCACACCTGCCTAACTGAACGACCGCGCATATCGTCCCACACAGCGGCGGGAAAATTGCAAGTAGTGAGACCACAGCAGCGAGAATAACCCCAACGGAAAGTGTACATTGGCGGACATCTGTGTGGTGTGATGTGGCTGTGTTGATTTTCAGAGCGTGGGAATGTTGGGGGCGTGTAGACAAGGTCTGATACCGTTTCAAAATAAATTATTACGCTCATGTCGATATAAGCCCATTTTACAGCCACTCCTCACTCTCCGTTCCTCTTCCATCATGTCCTCCAAAGGTCGGTCCTCTTCTCTTCCTCCTTTTCCTCCCTCTCCCATTCCCTTCTGATCTTACCCACAGCCATCCGCGAGTACGACGCCAAGCTCTTGCTGGCTTACTGGCTCGAACGCGCACCCGCCGCGCATCCAAACTTTGCTCCCTCCAAGGATTCTCCGCTCGTCTTCCCCTCACCCAAGGTCGCTCAGATCCAATGGGATCCCGAGTCTGGTGCCATCACGCCCGATAACCACCTCCCCCAATGGGTGCAGACGACCAAGCTCGTCGCAAAGCCGGATCAGCTTATCAAACGTCGCGGTAAGGCTGGCCTTCTCGCCCTCAACAAGGACTGGAAGGACGCAAAACAATGGGTCCTCGACAGGGCCGGAAAACCCCAAAAGGTACGTCGATCTTGACTGGCGTGCGCTCTCGCGATCGCGAAGCATTTATCGCCTATCTCTTCACATCATCACGTGACTCTTTCACATATTCACACTTCTCTTACAGGTCGAATCCGTCACAGGCACCCTCAACACGTTCATCGTCGAGCCCTTCTTGCCCCACTCTCAGTCCGCAGAGGCATACATCTGCATCA
>JBBPRA010000644.1:0-16380 GCA_038092775.1 Boletus rubescentipes
GAAGAGAACATATTGTGCAATAGTAGCATAATATGAGATCAGAATGGTAAGTAATCACACTAGATTGTAAGTATATGGTGCAAGATAATGAAGTATGACATCATTCATAAGAATAGAATATGATGTCATAATGATTACCAAAGAATGGTATGAAATGGTACCATAATGGTGTGACTGACCTAATTATGTCAGTTATGCTTATCCTAATGAGTATAGGAGAAATATATCTAATGAATGTCAGTTATGCTCATTAGTGTCAGTCATGACACTATAGTAAGTAGTAAGCATGAAGAGCGAACTAGATATTACTATGTCGATTTCCAACACTCCACCTTGCTATTCATGATATATATCTTGAGAGTGATAATGACTTCCTGTTCTCCTCAAAACACTGCCAAGTCAGATTCTTTGTGAAGATATCTGCTCTCTGCTTATTAGTAGGGATATAGAAAAGTTTAACCTTTTCTTTCTGGATGCATTCACAGATATAATGTTCCAGAATCTCTATATGTTTAGTGTGTCCTTCCTGAGCAGGGTTTGAAGCAAGAAACATGGCACCTTGATTGTCAACTAGAAGTGGTATAGATTTGATATTGAATCTCATCTCTGATAGGAGATTCTGAATCGAAGATATCTGCTTGGATGCTTCTGTCATGCCAATATATTCTGCTTCTGTAGAGGACAGTGTTATATTGCATTGTTGCCTGAATAGCCATGAGACTATTCCATTGCCTAAGAATATTGCATAACCTGAAGTGGATTGATGAGTTTTCAAGTCTCCACCCCAATCTGTATCAGAGTATGCCACAAAGCCAGATCCACTGGCCCCATCATAGGTTATGCAGAGATCCTTTGTACCAAGAAGGTATTGCACAATATAGAGTGCTTTCTGCAGATGTTCCTCAGGTTGATTTGAGGAGAACTGTGACATCTTGATTACAGAGAAGGCAATGTCAGGGCGTGTTCCCAGCATAATGTATAACAGTGATCCAATAACTGACTGATAGCAACTATGCAATTGAGGAGTGGTAGTCTTAGGGTTTGGTGCAGGATTATATCCTGAAGGCAAAGGAGTGTGAGCAACTTTGGCATTATTGAGCTTGAAGTGCTCAATCACTTTAGTGGCATATGAGATCTGATCTAACTTTAGAGTGCGTTTTGCACAATCTTGAGTGATCTGCATGCCAAGATATTCTGTTGCTTCACCAAGATCCCTAGATTTCCAATGATCCATAAATTGTTTCTTCTTGAACTTGAGGTAGGATTTATTGGAACCGATAAAGAGAGAATCATCAACATAAATGACAAGAATGATAATATCCTGACCATGAAAGTGAACATAAATTCCTGGGTCTGAATGTGTGCAGACAAATCCCATCTCCAGTAGGGATTGATGCAGAGCCTTGTTCCACTGAAGGGCAGCTTGTTTGAGACCATAGATGGCCTTCCTCAAATGACAAACTTTGTTCTCCATGCCTTTCTTGATGAAACCTTCTGGTTGTTTGAGATAAATCTCCTCATCTAGATCTCAAAATAAGAATGTAGTCTTAACATTGAGTGCTTCAATTTTCCAATCTTTGAGTGCTGCAATGGAGAGGAGGAGTCGAACAGATTCAAATCTTGCAACTGGAGAGAAGGTTTCTTCAAAGTCTATTCTGTAGATCTGTGTGAATCCTTTTGCAACAAAGCATGCCTTATGTTGGCCATCACTTTTGACAACATAAACCCATCTCCCTTTGACAGGTGTATGACCAGGTGGTAGATTGACCAAGTCCCAGACTTTTCTATCTTGCAAGGAATCCATTTCTTCTTGCATGGCAGTCCTCCATTGATGTTGTTCATCTACAGATAACTTTGCAACATCCTTGTACTGCTTTGGAATATTAAAGGCAGGAGCAGCAGAGGCTAAGATGTGATTAAAGAATTTTGCACTATAGAGATCTCCAAGATCTTCCTCATTAGTTGGTTTCTGATTCCAATTTGGATCTCCACCTTGTTGTAGATCTTGCTCAATCTCATCAGGAGGACGATTGCCATATGCATTATCTGATATGATCCTAGGATGGTGAGGTCTCTGACCTCTTCTAGGTTCAGGTATAGCAGGTGAAACCAATCTATATGTAGGAGGAGGAACTGAAGGATGTGGAGGATCATCAGGTGGCTGTTGATCACCTAGAGGGGCTTGTTGATTGGGATAGTGTCAATCTTCTATAGGTGGAAATGAATAATATTGAGTAACTGGTATATCTTCTTGGGATTTAGGATCCTGTAAAGGTTCCTGATTGACTTCATCTTTGTTGTCTTGAGGAATAGGAGGTGGTTTGTCATCTGACTTTCTAGAACAATGCAGAAAAAAAAAACATCAAATGTGGCAGTAGATGAAATCACTACTTGTCTGCACTTAGGAGACTAGAATCGGTATCCTTTGGTACCTTTCTCATAACCAATAAAGGTTGCTTCTTCGGCCTTAGCCAATAGCTTATTTTGACAATCCTCTTTGGATATGAATACATATGCCAAACACCCAAAAACCTTAAAGTATGTGAAACAACCCAATAAAGCAAGTTAATGCCTCAGGTTATTCACTTAGACAGCTTGGACCACTAACGAGTGTGTGAGTTGAACAAGTTCACTTTAGAGGATGAAACTCCAAGAGAATCAGACTGAGGTTGCCAGTCAATTCCTTGGTCTTTATATACTGGCATAGAGTACATATGTACATGTTTATACTGTCTAGGGCAAGCATAATGGAGATTAATAACATGATGCAACTGCATGGTGGTGACAGAATGGAAGAGAAGCATGAACATGAGGAATATACATGTGTGAGGCAGCATAGCCATGCACAGCACAGAAATGAACTGTCAAGAATAAAGTTAGGTTTAATGAAACAAGGTTCACCATGATGCAAACACATGTTTGTGGAATGGTGAAGGGTGTGAGATAAGTGAGTTCCTGTAGGGAGTCTCCTTATGGTTTGAAGTCTGAAATGATCAGATAAGATAAAGAAGAGAGAAAAATTGACTAAGTCCATTGAAATATAGTCCCAGTGAGTGGGACTGTAACACTACCCTCCTTCTAAAGATTGACTTCCAGGCAATCAAAAGGAAGGCAGTGTGGATTGATTTCAGTAAACAGCTCCAGCCACTTTTGAAAAAGCAGAAGGAAATCTGTGGGATCAATGGAGAGGGCACATGGGGCAGAGGAGTGAGAGTCATGGAAATCTCAGATAGTGTCCTTTGCATTTCTGAGATTGGATTTAGGTTCCCATGTATGATCTGAGTCATCATAGCCCTTCCAATGAATGAGATATTTGAGTTTTTTATTTTTTAAATGAGAGTCCATGATGTGGTCCACCTTCCATTCATTGTCTCTATTCTCAGTTATGTGAACTGGTCCTGGCTGGTACAGAGTTTGCCCTTCCATGGACCCATGGTAAGGTTTAATCCATGAGACATTGACAATAGGGTGGATCTGTAGAGATCTCAGTAGTTTCAACTGGATGGCATTGGGCTCTGCCAAGCTGATTATAGAATAGGGGCCTAGCCATCTTTCAGAAAGTTTGTGAGAGGTGTGGGTCGGCTGCAAGTTCTCAGTAGCGAGCCAAACTTGTTGGCCAATTTCATAAGTTGGTGCTGCTGAATGGTGTTTGTCAGCATTGAGCTTCATCTGCTCTTTTGCCTTTTCTAAAATTTTTCTCATGCTTTCCAGCATACCTTCCATTTTGGATGTGAAATCCTTGGCAGCTGGTGCCTTGTTCAGGGGTATGGGTTCAATTCCCATGTGGGGTACATAAGACTGTGTTGCTTCAAAGGATGCAATCTTGGTTGATGCATGTTTTTTACTATTTATGGAAAACTGGGCAATGGCAAGCCAATTAGCCCATTGATCTTGTTTTTCAAAGCAGTAGATCTGTAGGAGCTTCTGAACTTCTTTGTTTACGATTTCTGTCTAACCATCTGTCTAGGGGTGGAAAGATATTGATAATTTAGTGGAGATACTGAGGGCCTTGTTAATTTCCTGCATCACTTGTGCAGCAAACTGTGGACCTTGGTCTGAGGTGATGGAATGTGGGAGTCCATGATACTTCCACATGTTGTGCATAAATAACTTGGCTGTATCCAGGGCTGAACATGTTTTTGTGCAAGGGATCAATTTCACTTCTTTTGAGAACCAATCAATGACTATCAAGATCATATCAAAGCCATGGGAGAGAGAAAGGTCTGTAATGAAGTTGGCTGAGATATGTTCCCACAGTAATGACAGGGCTTCAAGTGGGTGTAGAAGGCCTGCTGGGGCTGCATTAGATCCCTTGAATCTTTGGCATGTATCACATCTAGTGACATATTCTTTGACTGTTGTGGCCATCTCAGGTCAATAGTAGTTGTGCTGCAACAAATCTCACATCTTCTTGTAGCCTGGATGTCTGGCTGCTGGGGAGTTGTGGTGTTTCTGGATGACTTCCATCCATAATAGGTTACTTTCAGGCGCATAAAGTCTGCCCAAATTGTCTGTTAATATGCCATCACATTCCTTGCAAATGGCATTCTTTTTGCATAGCCTTTGAAGGTCAGCTTCTGACAGTAGACAAGTGGCATTAAAATTTTTTTGTTTTAATGAATCCCCTTCATCTGTGATCAAGATGGTTGTCCTAATCTTGTCTGGGGTGATAACAATAACTCCTTTGTTGTCATCCTCTATTCCCTCTACATGATCTTCTTGTCTAGAGAGTGTGTTGGGTTTTCCCATAGATGGTCCAGGCTTGTACTGTAGCACCAGACCACATTAAATCTAGATAGACATTGTGCCCAGCACACTTGTTGTCAGTTGAGGTCCTGCCTTTGCATGAACCATTGCAAATTCACATGGTCATTCCATATTTCAAATTGGTATCTAGCACCTTCTAGATAGTGATGCCACTGTTCCGGGGCTTGGATTACTGAAAGCATCTCCTTATCTGAAGTGACCGAGCAAGCTATCCACTTAAGGACCACATTACTAATCTTAGCGAGGAGTGTAGAGTGAAGGAATGCTTGCCACTACCCACTGAAGGGCCATAGACAAGGTAAAGAGATAGTGAAGGGAGAGGGTTGAGTCTATCTTGCTTGGGGTACTTGCTGCACTGGCTTGCAGGGAAAAGATCAAGAGAACTTGACTGAAGTTCTCTGGCAGCGACTTTGACCTTTATATACTACTACAGTGTTTGTACATGTGTATACTAGATCTCTGATCAGAGATAAGAGGGACTACTGCTACTGGTCCAGCAATGCATAGAGATAAGAGAGATAATTGCTATAGGGCCAGTACTAGTGAGTCACTCTGAGTCAGAGATAAGAAATGTGCACAGCTATAGAATGGAAGCAGGGTGGAAATTAAGAGGCTGTGCCTCAGATAGGGAAAAAGGTTTATCCGATGAGTCAATGTAAATGAGTCATGCACAGCATGGAAAATAGAAGCTGTGTTTAGATGTAAGGTGCTTGGGAGTGGTGCGAAGGAGAAAAACGACTAAGTCAAAAAGAGAAACAGAAAAAGAAATAATAGTGTTTGTAACATGTGTTTGTAACATTATCTGTGATCAGGTAGTTTTGTTCCTGTGGCATCATGGAGTGGGAAGAGAAGGCAATGGGATGCCATATACCTTCCTTTTCTATAGATAAAACTGCCTCTGTAGCATAATCGCTTACGTTGCTTTTGAGGCAGAAGACACAGTCTATATCTGGGAATGCCAAGATTGGTGCTGTGGTAAAATGGAGTTTGAGCATGTTGAATGCTACTTGTTGGAGTTCTTCCCAATGGAAAGGGTTCTCCTTCTTTGTAAGATCATGAAGGGGTCTTGCCACCCTTCATGTAGTCTTTGATGAACCTTTGATAGAAGTTTGCCAGTCCAAGGAAACTCCTAACTCCTTTAACCATTTTTGGCTCTGGCCATTTCAGAATTGCTTTTACTTTTTCTTGATCCATCTTAATCCTGTCACACCTGACTATCATGCCAAGGAAGTCGACTTCTGTGGTGTGGAATGTGCACTTTTTGGGTTTCATGAATAGATCATTTTCTTCAAGTCTTCTGAGCACTTCCAGGACAATCTTGTCATGCTCAGCTTGGTTTTCTGTTTTTGTGAAGATCATCAGGTCATTGATGTAGACCACTACAACATTATCCATGTCTGTGAAGATTTCGTTCAACATCACTTGGAAGGTGGCAGGTAAGTTGCATAGCTCAAAGTACATGATGAGGGGTTCGAATGATCTGTGGAAGCAGGTGAAGGCTGCCTTCCATTCATCATTTTCCTTAATGTGGACATTGTTGTATCCCCATCTGAGATCCATTTTTGTAAATAATTTTGCTCCTTGGAGCTTGTTGACTAGTTGCACGATCAACGGCAATGGGTAGTTGTTTTTAACCGTGTGTTCATTTAGGTAATGGTAATCCTGTACCATCTGTTTCTTCCCATCTTTCTTGGAAATGAAGAACACTGGTAATGTTTGGGGGGACTTAGAAGGGTGTATGTACCCCTTCTTTAATTGGTCATCAAGGAATACCATAACCTCTTCTTGTTCTGCAGGAGATAGAGAGATAATGTGGCCTTTCTTTGGCTTAAATGTGTTCTTGAGATCAATTGCATGATCCCATGGTTTCTGCAGCAGCATGCACTCAGATTTCTTTTTTGAAAATACTTTAAGGAATTTATAATACTCCTTAGGGACTAGCTCTTTAGGAGTCTTTTCTTTTGGTTTTTCCTGTTGTGCTTCAAGTGCACATATCGTTTTGTGGACTTGATACTGAATGTCATACTCCTCTTTCTTGAGAGAGGCCAGAAAGGCCAACTTTGGCTGAAGCATGTGGCAGTGTCGCGGACAGCATGTCATTTTTACTGTTCCCTTGGTCCAGTCAATATCTGGATTATGGCATTTGAGCCAAGAGAATCCCAGGATCAATGAGTTCTTTCCCAGGTCCATTACTTCTGCTGTGATCTTCTTGTGATGTCCTTGGAATTCGACAATCAGCTCTGCTGCATGGGTAATACTTCCAGCAGAGTTTCATGTTCCATCTATGTTATACACAGGAATAGGGTTTTGTAAGGGCATAAGGGGCACCTTGTGCTTTTTGGCCCATGTTTTGTCAATAAAAATAGGATTTGCGTCTGAGTCTAGGAGTGTGTTGAGCTTGGTGAAATCATTTCAGCTACTAGCTGGTGTGATCTGAATAGATAGGCATATTTCTCATGCGGATCTGATGCTGTACATGAACATGCCTTCTGGGATTTCTTCTTTGATCTTTTTGTTATTTTTGTTAGAGGGATTAAGCCCAGGTTTAACATCCCTGGCAAGCACACTACATTAGGAAATTAGTGAGGTGCTGGTATACCTAGATATATATGACTAATAATCATCAGTTTTATATCACTAGATAAATGTATATATAAAATTCTCATTATGAAGTCAGAATGCTGTTAAGTCTGGGTCTACTCCAGAACTAACTCTGGAACTCCAGAGTTACGGGCAGCAGTGGGACTTGGCTTCAGCGTATGTGCTGCACCCTGCCTAGAGTTCTAGTTCCGAATTTTGGAGTTGGGTTAGAGGTGTGTTGGAGGTGTGCGAGACTTAGCGTGAGCTAATCAACACAAGGGAGATTTTGAGACTCAGAACAGAGGAGAGTAGAAACTAAGTTGATATTTGAACTAAGGAATTACAGAGAGTATCTAGGAGTTTATATATGAGGAGAGACATAGGCTGAGTAATGAGGAATGAAGATGAGTAAGAAGTCCAGGATAGGAACAGCTGGAGCTGTGATGGGGAAGTCATAAAGCTGGAGCTGTGCTTGTTAAGTGAGACACAGAAAATACACAAGGTTCGGAGCTAGTACATATGAAGAACAAGAGAATGAAGAAACTACTAAGTGAAGTCCGGAAGTCCAGAGTTGTGAACTACATGAGAACACACTGGAGTTTGTATGTATCTAAGTGGAGTTGAGCCCAGAGGGCCAGAGTTGTACTAGGAGAATTTTGGAATATGACAAATACTTGTGGTCATATAAAGGTATATATCTGCTGGTAGACCTTTTAACAATTGTTATTTAAGTATTAGACTGCTATGAGATAGATAATGTTATGACAAGATAGTGACAAGAAGTAACAAACCATTAACATGATTCTTACCATTTATAATATATTATATATGTTGGTCAAATCACATGCATAGTTACATTCAATGATGTTTGATGATATTCCTTTATCATCATGTTTGCACTCTTGTCATGTATATTATTGATTACCATTAAAAGTTCACAACACAGCTGAAGGTGTGGGAATAAATTTGTAAGAACTGTATAGTATATAGTACATATATATACTAAACCTCTTTCTCTTCTCTCTTTTCTTCTCTCTTGTCTCTGAGTTTCTACCTCAGGTCAAGAGTCACTCCAGTCTTTGGAGTTTATATTCAGATGAGTTTAACCTTGTGTGAAATCACTTGTAAGTGTTTTTTCTGTTTTTTTTTTCTTGACTTTTTGTAGGTTTTGTTGGCTGGAATATTAGTTCATGTGGTAGTCTAGTTAATAGCTAGCAATATGTTCAATGATATTTCATGCTGTACTCATATGATTGAAAATGAGTCAGAGTGAATTTGAAATTGGGATTTTTTTTTAACAATCAACAATGGTAATGATAATCCTAGATAATGTCTGATAGTATACAGAAGTCTTATAGAATAGCCCATAACCATCAGATTACTCAAGATGATAGTGATGATAGTGATGATATGAATGATAGTGATGATCTACTATATCATATAGACTCAGGTTATCATGCATCCCAACACTTCCAGGAAGTAAATAGCATGAGTTGATTGCATATCAGAATGATATAAAAGTATGTACTTGTGAAATATGCTAATAGTACATATATAAGGGCTGAGCAGACTCTCATCAATTTCCTGATGTAGGGGACCCCTCTGATGGCAAGGTTGAATTTGGAATAATTTTATTATCTGTGGAATCCTTGCTTTCTTTGATTTCTTCCATGGACAGGATGTCATACCTGTTATGGCCCTTAGCACACCCAGATTGGTACCTTGAGCCTAGGCTTTTCCTGACTTTGCAGCCAGGGTTTCATAGTTCTTGAACCAGGCTCATGCCTTGTCCAAAGACATTCCTTGTATGGACTTGGACCAGTCTCAGCCCTTGCCCTTGTCTTCCTTTTTGTTTTTGGTGCTTTTAGCCTCATCCCAGGAGGTTGCATCTTCTTCTTATGACCACCACCAAGGAACTTGCATTTGCTGCACTGCAGCTTTGGTTTCTTACATTCTTTGGCAAAGTGATCCCTGCTGCAGTTGAAACATTTGTTATTGCCACTCTGGGCAGTGTCAATGTCCATGGCATTAGGGTCCTTTGTCTTGGCCCTTTCTGCTGTCCCTGACTTGATAAAGTTCAGGAGCTGCTTTCTGCTCCTGGCTTGTTTCAAGTCCTTTTTGAAGTCAGCTACTGATGTGTAGCAACCCTTTTCTATTTCAACAATCTGTTGATTGGTGTTTTGTTCCAGCAGCTCAATCAGCTGGTCTTCTGGGTATTTGGTGAGCACTTGGAACATGTTGAACCTGGTAATGAATGTGTCCATTGGAGTGGACCATTGTCTCAGGGATGACAAAGCTTTTCTGTTTCAGTCCTTCTCATTTGTGGACTGGAAATTTCCTTCGACCAGGGTGGTGAACTCTTGCCAAGTCCACTTCTTTCCCCCAATCATTTCATTTAGCTGAGCATGTGCAAATGTGCCAGCATCTCTGCCTACCATTCTGGACAGCATGGCATGGATACTGGCTGCCCCTGTGAGAGCAGCAGAGTTCTCATCCTGCCATGCATGAATGTGTGTCCACCACTCTTCAAACTTCTTACACCTGGAACTGTTGTATGTTCTGGGGTCTGCGAAAATCTTTGAAAGCTTGGGGGCTTGTGTTCCACCAAGTGGGTTTGATGATGCTGGCCTTGCTAGGGCCATTGCCAAACTTTGGCTTGCTGCATTCAGCTCACCAGTGACTTGGTTAAGTTCAGCCTCAAGCTAAACGTTCTTGGTGTTGGCCATGTCCAACTGGTCTTTGTTACTTTCTAAGTAGAGCTGAAGCTCTGTAAAAACATTTACTACTTCAGGGTTTTCCCCTGCATGAGTTGAGATCATGGTCAGGGCTGCAGCAAGGAAAGCAGGAAGGGAGGTCATATTTGATCAAGAAAATTTGAAAATAAATCTAAAGATATCTGTGCAGTTTCTGTAAGGATGTCTGAGGGCATAGACAATGTTTGCTAATAACAGGGGCAGGGTTATCATTCTCCTGTCGGCAGATCTCGTGTTTATACTGCTTGTGAGTCCTCTTCTTCTTTAGAGCTTCCTCCTGCTCTGTTTCCTCTCTTTCTCTCTTGAACCTTCCCAAAATATGCTGCATACCATCGAAGGGCTGCAGAGCTACTGGTTTAGGGTGGAGGTCTGTGTCCAACCACCTTTCTAGACTGGGCCCACAGAGGAGTTGCTGGCTGGGTAATAAGTCTTGTGCTGGTGGGTCTGGGGTGGGGGTGTTGTCATTGGGATCCCTCTCTTCTGGAAGAGCTGAGATCTGAGTGATGGGGGTGAATGAGGGCTGTAGGTTGCCCAATTGGAGGGTGTGAGCAACAGTCTGGGAGGGACTGTGTGGAAACAGATAGTCCCCGTCTAAGTCTACAGTAAAGTTGAAGTGTAAAGGAAGTAAGTCTTCCTCTAGGTGTCAAAGAAACCTGGTGGTGGGAGAGAGAGGGTCATTGGCCTCTTCACACTCTGGGCCCAGTGGAACTACTCCTACCACTGCTGGCTCCTGTGCTACTTCTTCCCAATGCTCTCTGACCAGTAAGGGGGTTCTGTGGGTGAGTTCTACTCTAGCCACATAAGGGTGGTCAAGACTTTCCCCGGTCGTATTGGGGATGGCACTGGTGAATGCACAAAGAGACCTGTGAAAGGAAATAGGCACTGAGTGTGCTCAACATGTGAGTGCCTCTAGTCACAACTTCAGAGGAACTTGCTATGCACTTGCATGTATGTGTATGCAGTTAAAGGTAGAGTGAATAAGGTGAGGCTTGAGAGGCGCAGTCTGATTCTAATGAAACAACCCAATAAAGCAAGTTAATGCCTCAGGTTATTCACTTAGATAGCTTGGATCACTAACAAGTGTGTGAGTTGAACAAGTCCACTTTAGAGGATGAAACTCCAAGAGAATCAGACTGGAGTTGCCAGTCAATTCCTTGGTCTTTATATACTGGCATAGAGTATGTACATGTTTGTATCAGATCTACTGATACTGTCTAGGGCAAGCATAATGGAGATTAATAACATGATGCAACCACATGGCGATGGCAGAATGGAAGGGAAGCATGAACATGAGAAATATGCATGTGTGTGGCAGCATAGCCATGCACAGCACAGAAATGAACTGTCAAGAATAAAGTTAGATTTAATGAAACAAGGTTCACCATGATGCAAACACATGTTTGTGGAATGGTGAAGGGTGTGAGATAAGTGAGTTCCTGTAGGGAGTCTCCTCACAGTCTGAAGTCTGAAATTATCAGATAAGATAAAGAAAAGAGAAAAATTAACCAAGTCCATTGAAATGTAATCCCAATGAGTGGGACCATAACAGTATGACACATCAGGTGTCTTACCATTCCATTTAGATATAGGAGGCAACCAGTCAAGATGATGCATTGGTTGGCAATTATAGACATGCAGAGCTATTTCCACTGCATCTTGCCAGAAGGAAGGTGGAAGACAAGCAGTTTGGTGCATGGCCTCTGCCTTTTCCAAGATGGTACAATTGAAGCATTTAGCTTGACCATTTTGTTGAGGGGTACAAGGCACTGAAGTCTAATGTTCAATGCCTCTGGACAATAGGAATGTCCTGAGATTATCATTGATATATTCCCCTCCTCAGTCTGAACATACAGATTGTAACTGATAACCAGTCTGAGCTTCAGCCCAAGAGACCAGATCTTGGAAGCAACGAACAGCATCTGCTTTAGATCATAGAAAATGAAGGGCAGCAAAGCCCAAAGCATCATCTATGAAGGTGATGATTCATTTATTGTGAGAATGTGACAAGGCCAGCATTTCACATAGATCAGTGTGAATAAGATCAAGGACATTTGTAGCTCGTTTAGATGAAGCAGGAAATTCCCACTCATGAGCTTTACCCAATTGACAACCTCAACATGGAGAAGAGGTGTTAGAAGGAGTCAGAGAAGGTATACCTTTGAGTTTGGCATTTGCATGCCGAAGCGTATTCTTGGAACAGTGTCCAAGGTGATGATGCCACAAATCATATGGCTTGTTATCCTGCAGGGAGTGGACTTTACTTTCTGGAGTGATGTTAAGTCCGGGTCTACTCCTGAACTCCGGAGTTACGGGCAGCAGTGGAACTTGGCTTCAGTGTATGTGCTGTGCCCTGCCTAGAGTTCTAGTCCTGAATTTCAGAGTTGGATCAGAGGTGTGTTGAAGGTGTGTGAGACTTAGCACAAGCTAATCAACATGAGGGAGATTGAGTCGTTGAGACTTGGAACAGAGGAGAGTAGAAACTAAGTTGATATTCAAACTGAGGAGTTACAGAGAGTATCTAGGAGTTTATATATGAGGAAAGACATAGGCTAAGTAATAAGGAATGAAGATGAGTAAGAAGTCCAGGATAGAAATAGCTGGAGCTGTAACAGAGAAGTCATAAAGCTGGAGCTGTGCTTGTTAAGCAAGACACAGGAAATATACAAGGTTTGGAGCTAGTACATATGAAGAACAAGGGAATGAAGAAATGACTAAGTGAAGTCCAGAAGTCCAGAGTTGTGAACTATACAAGAATGCACTGGAGTTTGTATGTATCTAAGTGGAGTTGGGCCCAGAGGGCTGGAGTTGTACTAGGAGAATTTCAGGATATGACAAGTGATCAGAAATGAGCAAAACCAGTGAAGCAAAGTGCTTGATAATGAAGCAGAAGCCTGTATTACCAAATATCTCCGATTGTCCCAGATCTTGGTCCTATCAGTGATTTCACATCAGAAACCCTGATGAGTCAGAGCTGTCACTGATAGCAAGTGGTGTGTAGCTTCTGGAACATATCATACTCCTGTTAAAGTAACAGGAGGAGTGGATCTATGATCCTGTTTAAGAACGATTGTGTCAGGTCCATGCATTTTGATAATGGAACCATTAGCAGTAGAAGCAAATCGTTCTCCCTGTGCTAAATTGGAGAAATCCTCCAAGTAAGGTGTGATATGATCAGAGGCTCCTGAATCAATCAGCCAATGATCTTTGTAAAATCCAGGTAAGCCTTTCATGCCCAGGGTACAAACCCTCAAATAATCAGAACCATAGTAGTATTCTCCATCAGGTACATTGCTATAATCAGAGTCATATGCACCTGAATCTCTCATTTCAGCTTTAAGCCTTTGGCAATCAATGCCCAATTTCCAGGTACCATCAGGATTGTGCCTGGAATCGTGAGAGATATCCCTTTTCTTCTTCTTCTTGGGTACTTGTTTAGCTTCCTTCTCATATCCATGGGGGAAGGGAGCTGGACAAAAAGGAACTGGATGGTCCAGCCACAGGACCCACAGCATTCATCCCTGTATCCTCTACATCAAACTCCCAATTCTCTATCATGGGAGCTTCATGGAAAACATCTGGATCATTGAACCTGTTGACTTCCATGTCCACAACATTAGCGAAACCATCTCCTTCAACCACATTCACACGAGACTTCCCTTTTCCCTTGTTATTTCCAGGATGCTTGCGATGACTCTCATTTCAGTTATGATGCAGACCAGAATTACCTGAAGATCTGTTAGATCTGAAGGGTTTATAACCTCAGTTAGAGTTATTCTGAGGTTGAGAGTTCTGCTGTCCTGGATGTCCATACACCTGCCAGCAATTCTTGGACAGATGTCCCTTGCCACAGTGTGTACAGACAGGTTTAGAGGGAGCATGCTGAATGGTATTTGTCTGATTAGCTTTGGATCTATCCAGGCCAGAAGTAAAGAGTCTGTGCATCAAGGCACAATGATTGATCTGAGATGTAGATCTCAGTTGGGCCTCAGAGATAACCTTGGTTATGGTTTTATCCAAGGTGAAATTGGCAGCAGTGGTTGTTTGGATGATAGTGGATACAAGTGGACAATAAGAGGATGGGAGCACATTGAGAAGGATCATGGTTCTGAGGTTATCTGGCAGCTGTAACCCCACTGTTGACATTTTTTCATAAGTGCTTGTTAAAGCATTGATCTGAGATGTGATTGTAATTGGCAAATCATCAGATCAGTGGCAGTTAGAGTGGTCACTCAGATCAATGATCCAAATGCCAAGAGCCTGTGAGAAGGCTTCATACTGGCTGGTATTGCCAGTGGGTGCATAGAGAGCTGCCAGTTGATCCCAGAGATCTTTTGCAAGAGAAGGGCATGCAATGCCCCCTGCTACAACATATGCATCCTTCTGAAGATGCTGCATATCTTGATGAATGAAGACAGAGATAAGTGATTGTGCTTGTCTATCATTTGAGTCCCATGTGGTTTGTGCAACAGCATCAGCTTGTGCCACATGAGTAGAAGCCCTGCTGACAATATCCCACCAGGTAGCCATGGTGAGAAGGTTATAGACTTAATGAGCCCAAGTAGAGTAATTGGAAGAGCCAATGAGAACAGCAGTTCATGATTGGATGGCTGAGTTGATGTTGAAAGACATGGTATGGTTCTGATAAGATCAAAAGATAAAGATGTTGGCTATGAAAGTTGAAATAAAATTGGTATTAGCTTGTGCAACAGAGAAAGGATCAGGAAAAATAGGAGGCTGCTGCTGTTCTGTGGGAACATCATCATTGTCTGCATCCTCATAATCATCATTGGATTCTTCTTCCCCTGTGTCATTGTCTTGGAAATTGGAGTTATCATCTGATTGATCCTCAGATTCCTGTGTGTTCTCAGCTAGTAGGTCCTGGACTTCTTCATCATCAGCTTGGAAATCATCTCCAAGCTCTGCTTCATCTCCCATTGTCTCCCTGAGCATCTGGAAATAGATTGGATCCAGTTTCTCAAATTGGGCAAATTTCGTTTCCTCAAAGAAGTGAGAATTGGGGATGGATTTAAATTGTCCATTCCTAGCACAAAATCCGATCTTGTACTTGTTATGGGAAACATAAGAGAGAGAGAGTTGGTTACAAGTATATACAGCAAGATGAAGCAGTGTGTGAGTCCAGAATTTGAACCTAGTAAGGATGCACTCCTCTTGCCCTTGCTTGACAGATTGTGTGTATCGACCTCCTAACCCAATGGGCAGGGGCCAGACCCAGTGCAGGAGATACAGAGATTCTCTGCTCAGATAGAGGAGGTACTCCATCGTTTCCTCCTTCTTGTACTTGTTGGACTCCTTGTCCAACAGCTCTATGTCCATCTGTGATAAGGTGAGAGGCATTGGGGAATCTGGATTCATATTGAGCCCTATGACAGAAGATCTGGAATTCAGCATCTTTCCAGGCATCATACCATGGGTTCTTTCTCTTCCAAAGTTCATTCCATAGGCATTGTTTTATTCCATAGGCATTGTGGAAGAATGTCTGAAACTGTGAATTGATTCTCATTGCCATAAGGTGCCAGCCTTGTGTGATAATGGTGAGCGTAGAGGTATTCATTCTCACCAGGTTGGTGAATGATATCCCCTTCTAAGTGCTCATATATCCCTGGATACTTGACATACATCTCAACCACAAAGGGATCAATAGTGTCATTAGGGATGGCAGTGTTCCAGATGTCAATGATGCTCTGGTTAAAAGTAGTAGAGTTCCAGACAAAGATCTTGAAGCCTTGGTGATGAACTGGAATCTGCAAAGTCTGATGGTATGACTGCATGGGGAATGCCAATTCTGTGCCTTCATAAACCAATGCCAATGGTTCACCATAATATGAGGTAGTCCTTTGAGAAATATGCTGTCCATGTCACCAGAAGAAAGGAAAGAAGTCATCATCAATAATCATACATATCTGGTCCATTGTAGACATTTTCAATTGGGACCAGATAAGTGAGGTGAGAAGTGATTTGGAGAGTTGGATGAGGGAGATCATCTGAAATAAGGGAAATGTTCTTGTCAATCCAGAGGATTGGAATGTGATTGACCAGGACAACTTCTTCTGGTTCTTCTCCTGCTCCTCTCAATTTGACTTTTTCCAGCCAAAAAGAGCAATTGGAAAGAGGAAGTTCCCTCTGAAAGTGAACAATCCAATCGAAGAATAGATTATAGATGAGGGGATTGATCATCATGGCATAGTCTTCATAAGACATGCCAATTCAGACGTGCTCTGGCATGTTCTCATCCACTGAATTCTCTCCAATGGATGGTGAT
>JBBPRA010000645.1:0-16357 GCA_038092775.1 Boletus rubescentipes
GCAGATGTTGATCGTGATAACGGACGAAGGAATACAGGACGAGTAACTACGAGATAAGTACCGTATTAGGTAAGCAATACTGTAGTGACGTAGCGAATGATTCTACTCTACATTTCCAGCAATCCGGACCATCGTCCGGTCGAGCACATTGATGATCCCACGATGCGCACGAATCTTTTTGACGCGTTGACCCGTCGTCACGTCCGTAAAACTGAGGGTGTGGTCTTCAGAGACAGTGTAGAGCGTCGGCGAGCAGAGAGACCATAGGAGGTCGAGGATGGGGGCTTTGTGGAGGCTCGACAAGAGGGCATAGTTCGTATTTGCTGAATATGTCCGCTAGAGCGCTGAGAGGTCAGAAAAAAAAAGTGGCGATCGAGAGGGTCAGTGTGAACGCGCACGAGAAAGGACAGGACGCACAGACGCTTCGGTCGGCTGAACAGGCGGCGATATCTTGCCCCGTAGGATCGAATCGACAGCTTAGAATCTCGGCTTGACATGATATGCGTGAGCCCCCGAGCAGCGCCCGTGCATTCACCCCACCTAAGCTGATGATGGGTGCCTCGAGATTGCTCGTACAAGGCCTTTTTGGCGGTCATCGCCGGACGAGGAGATGACGAGTTGGGTTCGTGGTGGGGTGTTTGAACGAAACCGTTTCACGAGTTGGCCATCTCCGGGTGGGGATATCCCTCTTTTCGACATGGCGGAGGAGAACAACGAGGAACTTGTCAATGATCACGTGCTTCGTTCGCATCAAAGGCGCGTCTCGAAATTAGTCGACCGCCGCACGCATAGCCGTTACACCA
Source organism: Boletus rubescentipes (assembly GCA_038092775.1). NCBI lineage: Eukaryota > Fungi > Basidiomycota > Agaricomycetes > Boletales > Boletaceae > Boletus > Boletus rubescentipes. The sequence goes on from JBBPRA010000645.1 coordinate 804, forward strand.
AAAGGTAGAATATTGAAGGGATATCGTTCAGTATTGCGGACGGTATATGTACTAGTTACGGGTCCTAGGTAAGCAGGCGTGCTATTAGTCTCTTGTGTCTCGTCCCCATTTTCATTCGTGTGCCCTCCATCCTCCGTGTGATAGGCGATTTCATGAAATGAAGATGGAGAACTGATTTTCTTGTTCACGATCAACGACCCCAATATCACACGCGATCAATGTAAAGTTGCTGACCGTGATGACGCAGTTACGGTAACTGTCTAACTAGCGGCCTATGTCTGACAATTCATTAGTGTATTCGCACTATCAACTCTCGCTTGTCGGTCAGTTATGCAGTTGGACCATTTCCAACGAGATCCTTTGTTCCACCTCAACAGTTGATAACATCCTTTGTGAGGTCTATTACCGCATCCACGGTCTTGACAACGGGCCCCGCCAAGTATCGTGGCGGACGTCTAATAACCGCGTACCACCGTCATGTATGGTGATATCAGAGATCGTACTTCAGTTTTCCACCCCATCCTGAAACCTGCGGCCGACAGCAGGATTAGTGCCGGCAAAAAGAAGAAAAGAAAGCAAGTGGGTGGGTCAGAAATGAATTAAATGATGTAAATAGTTGCCGACAGGTGTGGCCACGACACTCAACCAGGCCCGCTGCGCACGACGAATGTTGTTTGAACGTCAACTTGCTGTCCAGTATATCATGATAACGTCAATAGTCATGTGTCCCATCCTGGTAGTATACATCTCAAAGTTGCCGTAAACAGCCCTCAGTTAGGATGTCAGTCTTTCCTACTCTCATTTTAATTTCGCTGCGCCGCCGCCCACCTCACTGCATCCCGTCTCCCCTTGGCAACATCAACACCAAACCAAATCACCAACGATGCAGCCATACAAATCGCAAATAAGAACGGGAACCCTTGCCAATTATCCTGCGTCTTGTCAATGATCGCCTGGATGACGTACGGCCCCACCATCGACGAAGCGCGGTTCGAAAGACCAAACAAGCCAAAGAACTGTGCGTACACAGGTCAACATCGCGCTCAGGAGGGACATGATGGACAACGGACCATGTTGTCGAACCCAGGTGGACTGAGCTCAGCCATCATCGTTTGGGCATACGAGTAGTATGGCGCTTGGAAGAGACCAGTCAGGATATTGTACGCCCTAAGTTCGATGAATAACATGCGTGCAGGTCCTCCAAAAATGCCTCACCAAAACTCCCAGACGTTATGGAACCTGGATGAAAACGAGACTGTTATTCATCTAGACAAGGGGACATGTTGACCATAACTTACCCAAACTTGTCGGTCCATATGCCAATCATACCCCAGAGTGGAATCAGAGTCGTCACCACATTGGTAACAAAAAACTACGGGAATGATTAATATTCTCATGCACATAGACCACGAGATCAGCAAACCATTTTCTTGGTACTGATCTTCCAATAGCGTTGAATGTACCAGAACCCGAGAGTACTCAGTGTTGACGTGATAGCCTGTGATAAACCTAGATATGTGTTCTGTAAAAATGAGAAGCTAAATTTGTCGTTCTGACAGATGGCCACGAGCGTGCCAGCAGTATTGAGTCCCTGAAACGTGTATTCAGTCAGACGACGAGTTGAAAGAAAGGAGTACTTGCATCTGCCAAGAGGAAAGAGGCAAAAAGATAGATAAATGTATAGGGGAGGTATTTATAAGTCTTGAGAGCCGCCCAGATCTGAGATTAAGGTCAACATGTCATGCTTTGGGTGGTAGAACCACCCAGTTACCTGTTTCCATCCTATAGTGAGGTAACTCTCGCCTTTGGGGAGGGGAGGCCCCGGGCGAGGAGACTGGTATATAACTGAACCACAATTAGCCATCTATGATTGTCTCGATAACGAACACGCACACCACCAAATCCCAAGCAGAACCCAATACGAGTTGTCGCTATCGTGCGTCCAGTGATGATTTTTTTACAAGGAAAGAAGAACATACAGAACCAGTGTATAATTGTCGACCTTGGGATCGGTTGCCATCTTTGGCGGAAGGAGGAGCGCGAGGTTTAAAAGATACGCGACAGAGTAACCGACATTACCATGCACCTGACATACAGGAATAAGCATAAACTTACAGGTCAAGATCCCTGTACCCACCGTAGAGATATTGCTGATCCTATTCGTCTCGAGAGACCCTTCCTTTTCGTATTCCTCAATGGAAATCTGACCGTTCTCATACCGGTCACGTAGGTCGCGAGAGCGCGAGGTATTCCGGGCGAGACGGGGGAATGCAGCAGCATAGAAGACCATGGTTGCGCCATAGGAGACGAATCCGACAATATAAAGCCCCATCGCGAGTTTCCAACGATCCGGAGCTATACGACATCGTTCAATCCACGATGACGCCCACATTCAAACCAGACGCACAGGTGAGTGCCATACAGGCATACTGTGCAGCCCAACAGATGACGGTCACAGTGAATAGGAGCCAGCGACCAAAGGTGCCATAGTCTGCTGCAGAACCGATGATGGTGAATATGGCTATCATGATCGCAAAACTGATTCCATTAGCGACGAGGATGACGCTCGCGACGGATTTGGTACCACCCATCCATGGGAGGACACATTGACCCGAGGCAGTACAGGACGAGCCGGGGCCCACGGTTGGATCGTAGCCAGCGGCCGTAGCGAGGCTTTGGAACAATGTCTGGGTGTAACCGAGAGGACCGGCACCCTGTGTGACGGTATAGATATCAGGAACAACATAAAAAAGAATGAGGATATACATTGTCGCCATTATAGTAGACTATATTCGGGTTAGGAGGGAAGGAACAGGCGAGGGAATGACGTACGATAGTAACTCCAGAGCTCCTTCCTGGTGACTACAGGCTCGTCTTTCTCGACCGTGGCAATAAGCACGGTAGACTTGACGACATTTTCGGGAGTGTTTAAGGGGGAGTCGCCATCGTCCTTTATATCGATCGGGTCGGTAAAGTGACCTGGACACTCTGGAGGGGAGATAAGCGACATGGGGGTCTACTTTGACCGCGGAGTAAATGCGACGCCTAAAGAGAGAGATGGAGGCTTCATCGTGGGGCCCAGCTAAAAGCACAGATAAGTCAAGTGAGCTTGGATTCTCGGTATCTCAAATGGGTCTCGAGAACAAGCCTGAGGAAGTGGATCACATAATGGTTTTGATCGGCGATCGCACGAGCGGTAAGCACAGAGTCATTCACCGGCACTTTAAACAAACACTTACTGCTCACAACATTCAGCTTTGATCCACATTTTAAGTCGAGTAAGATGAGGGCAATAATCACCCAGACCGCATACAGCACCTCTCTGAATATTTATTCTATCAGCTATCAGTGTTGGCATGGTGTGTGATATGCCATAAAAAGATTGAAGGCGATGAAAACTATTCATATACCATTTGTTGCCCCTTTGTTTTTTTGCCAAGGTCTCGAGTTCGAGACCCTCAAATGCCACAAAATGTTAAGCACTAAGGCTGTGCACCGAGATCACTAGCAGTGGTGCAATTAAGTGCGGGGAGGTGTGAATAAACACAACAGCTATGAGGGGGCGAGACCAAGTGATTTGAGCGATAATTATTACATCATGCCGATAATGCTTAGACCTGCTTACTTAATGCTACTGATATACCGCATTTGTAGTGTTTAAAGTGTGCTGCACGATAAGGACTGTTTTATTGCAGTCAAGTTTGTCACTAATTTCCCGACTCTTTACACATCATGTTCCTTACAGTCTAGATACTGACCATGGATACTATACATCCACCACTTCTGATCTCAAAAATTTGTGGTGTTGCGTTTGCTATGTGACCAGGAAATAAGCTGTTTAAAGTGGCAGTGAATGACTGTACCATAAACGCTTCCGACACCTTCTCACCAATGTTGAAAGCCACATGCACGCACTGCGCGCCGTGGCTGCCGTCAATGTGATTCCAACTAGAACCACGTCGATAATCATAGAAGACACGGCAACATTGTTTTAGTCTCCCCTCAGGTAGGAAGCCAGTCGGTTCCTACTCTCTTGTCTACCAATTCAACTGTGCTGTGCCGCCGCCCACCTCACTGCATCCCGTCTCCCTTTTTCAACATCGACACCAAACCAGATCACCAACGACGCAGCCGTACAAATCGCAAACAAAAACGGGAACCCTTGCCAATTATTTTGTGTCTTGTCAATGATCGCCTGGATGACATACGGCCCCACCATCGACGAAGCGCGGTTCGAAAGACCGTACAGCCCAAAGAACTGTGTACGCACATTGACGGATTAACATCGTGGTCAGGAAGGACATGACGGACGACTAACCATGTTGTCGAATCCAGGTGGACTCAACTCGGCCATCATCGTTTGGGCATATGCATAGTATGACGCTTGGAAGAGACCAAATAGGACATTGTATGCCCTAAGTTCGATGAGTAATATGCGTGCAGATTTTCCAAAAATGTTTCACCAAAACTCCCAAACATTGTGGAACCTTGAATCAATTGTCATATATCCAGGCAAGGGGAAACATTTTGACGACTCACCCAAACTTATCAGTCCATATGCCAATCATACCCCATAGTGGGATCAGAATCGTCACCACGTTGGTAACCACAAACTACGGGAGTGATCAGGATCGTCATGCGCATAAATCACGAAATGAGCAAACCATTTTCTTGGTACTGATCTTCCAATAGCGTTGAACATACCAGAACACAAGAGTACTCAGGGTAGAAGTGATAGCTTGAGACAAACCTAGATATGTGTTCTGTAAAAACGAAAAGCTGAATTTGTCATTCTGACAGATAGAAACGAGGGTGCCAGTAGTGTTGACCCCCTGAAACCCACATTCAGTCAAATCAACAAGTTTCAACAAAGGAATACTTGCATCCGCTAAGAGGAAAAAGGCAAAAAGATAGACAAAGGTATATGGGAGATATTTATAAGTCTTGAGAGCCGCCCAGATCTGGGATCGACGTCAACATGTGGCACTTCGGGTCGTGAAACTACTTGTTTTACCTGCTTCCATCCTATGGTAAGGTAACTCTCACCTTTGGGGAGAGGGGGTCCCGGGGGACGAGACTGGTATACGACTGGACCGCGATCAGTCATATATGAATGTCTTAATAATGAACACGTACACCACCAAATCCCGAGCAAAACCCAATACGAATTGTCGCTATCGCACATCCAGCGATGAATGTCTGGGGCAGGAAGGGAGAACGTACAGAACCAGCGTATAATTATCTACCTTGGGATCATTTGCCGTCTTTGGCGGTAGAAGGAGCGCAAGGTTCAAAAGGTACGTGACAGTATAACCAACGTTACTGTGCACCTGACGCACAAGAATGAACACAGATTTACAGGCCAAGTGCATGCCTGTACCCACCGTGAGGATGTTACTGATCCTATTCTTCTGGAGAGACTCTTCCTTCTCGTATTCCTCGACGGATATCTGACCATTCTCATACTTTTCACGTAGGTCACGAGAGTGAGGGGTATTCCGGGCGAGACGAGGGAACGCGGCAGCGTAGAAAACCAAGGTTGCCCCGTAGGAGATGTATCCCACGATGTAGAGCCCCATGGCGAGTTTCCAACGATCCGGAGCTATACGACATCGTTCAATCCACGATGATACTTGGATTCAAACCAGACGCACAGGTGAGTGCCATACAGGCATACTGTGCAGCCCAACAGATGACGGTCACAGTGAATAGGAGCCAGCGACCAAAGGTGCCATAGTCGGCCGCGGAACCGATGGTGGTGAATATGGCTGTCATGATCGCAAAGCTGATCCCATTGGCAACCAGGACGACGCTCGCGATCGATTTGGTACCACCCATCCAAGGGAGGACACATTGGCCCGAGGCAGTACAAGACGAGCCGGGGCCCACAGTTGGATCGTAGCCAGCGGCCGTCGCGAGGCTTTGGAACAATGTCTGGGTATAGCCGATACCGACACCCTACGGGAGGACATGGTCATGAGGAAGAACACGACAAGGAACGAGGGCGTACGTTATCACCGTTGGAGTAGACTATGTTCGGGTCAGGAAGGAAGGGGACGGGCAAGAAGATGACGCACGATAGTAACTCCAGAGCTCCTTCCTGGTAACCACAGGCTCGTCTTTCTCGATAGTGGCAATGAGCGCGGTACACTTGATGTCCTTGCCCTGTAACTCCAAGGTGGAATCGCCCTCAGACTTAATCTTTACGTCGGTCGACTCGGTAAAGTGCTCTCGACACTCTGGAGGGGAGACGAGCGACATGGTGGGAGGTCTATCGTAATCGGGGAGTAAATGGGATGCCTAAAGGGAAAGATGGACGTCTTCATCATGTGGCCCAATGATAAGTGGAGCGAACAAGGACCCGGATTACCATTCGGTGATAACGAGGCCCAACTTGAAATTTGCGTGAAGCATACTGGATGCTCCGCTTCTTCTCTACGATGTCCCTTGAATGCAAGAAGGACGAAGTCAGGCGTTACCCTGAAACTATGCAACGGTTCCCAGTGAGTCGACTCGGATATGACTCTGCCCTCAACTCTCACCTGTTTCTTCTCGAACATCTTCACCGATTCTTCAGGCGGACATGACCTCTCTCGGATCATGATGAAACCTCTGTATCATGATTAGAACTTGGACATTCCTGCAGCGCAAACCAAGTTAAAGTGATGCAATTTGAAATTGGCGCGTTCATGAAAGTCGACATCCCATCATTACCCTCACTGAGCACGGACGATGATTAGATCTCTACGAGCATATGATCACTGGCGGTCCCACTCACCGCGGGGCAGGGTCCTTCTTTGCTAACAGCCACCTTTAAACGTCAATGTGAAGAATGTCACTTTCAAACGGAGCAAGTTACTAGCTTGAGAACATCGCCCTTTTTATGATTTCGCCTCGGGCTGTTTTCTAGGTATACTTTCCTGCATCGTGGCCTCCGAACGGGTCACCATAGTGAGTAAAATCGTAATCAAACTTCTCGCGGGTCGCGTCGTTGTCACTCCTGATGGCAGTGGCTGTCTGCACGCGACTACCTTCGCTCCCTTGTCTCCATCCAACAACTCACATACGGCCCTCCAAGTATCTGACCTACGGCATCTAGTATGTTCACGCCTGCAAGGCTATACTATCCATCGTGGCCAACTAGTTCAGCATGAGAACTACTAGGTCTCCTCACTTGGCGGAACATCGTTTCCCTCAACAGGCATTCTGGCCAGTCGATTTGAGCTTCCTATGCCTTGCTGCATGGATCCGTCACGACCTTGTGTCGCTCGCAGATTTTTCGGAGAAAGCGTACTTCCAAATGAATAGTCTGTAGTGACTCGAACAACATTGTAGCATAGTATTTTGACTACTTTGTTGCGCGGCCAGCGACCCTTAGTCTGGTAACCAGACCGTCTAGTTACTTTGTTGTTGACTGTCCCGGTCTATCAGCCCCAGGAATATCTCCCTTACCAGGCCTCCATTGGCTTTCGCAACAACTATGAAGAACCACAAACGAATAAAGAACTCTCGAGCTTTGTGATCTGGATGATCTGGATCCTCGAAGGACGAAGTGCCCAGACAAAGGTGGGACACGTGGTTGCAGATTGACGGCAAGCAAGGCTCGTCAAACCTGGCTGGATCCAGACGATGGCTAACGAACGTACCTGGCCACGCATCTCTGGCAAAAATAGGTGTAAGTACCCGAACCACACTACCTTTTTCGCATCGTTTGTAAGGAAGCAGGTCACGAACTCAACCATGAGGCCAAATACATCGACCGTACGCTCCGGGTATGGCATTCTGATTCGACTTGACAAATAGCTACCCAACGCAAAGCTCAGCAAGCCGCACATGCACACCTATTTATGCTCACACACCGCATAAATTCGAGCGCGGAAGACAACAACATGGATATCTGGGGGTTCTTGGTGGCCATGTGACAAACCGATTGTATCGTCAGCGAATGGCCTTTCAATTTATCGATATCCAACGACTCGAGAACCACTATGGCATCAAGCGACCCAAATTCAACTCTTTGTACTGTGTTTCTACTCCGCAAACTGAAGATGAAGTCGAGAACATCATCCAAAAGAAACCACTACTACCATCCACCGACAGCACACTGCTCTCGTTGACTCCCCAACACGGAATTTACTGCATGACTACACTGCAAGATTGTTGCGTCGCTGGTTTAACAAGGGCAACCCTTGCGAAATCGTGGCGGCTTTTCATCATAGTGAATATACATAACTTGTTGGCATTAAGAAGCCAGACTTACAATTTTACAGCATATACTGAAATCCTCAGTGGGTTTAACCTCCGCAGGGGCATCGGCTCCTGGGTTCTCAGCTGGCAACGCATTAACAACGGCTAGTGCTGCCAAACCAAAGAGGACAGTGAAGAAAGAGAAGCGCATTGTGATCGAGTTGTGAGAAGACTAGAGGTGAGCTCGAGTGCTTGGTAGACTGAGGCAGTAGACAGGCCGTATTTTATACCTTTCGGCAGGGCAGTCAGCTTTCAATATCAACTAATGGAGAAAGCATGTTCTTCGGATGCTTCAAAGTTCAATTTGAAGTTGGGCCCAAACAATAATTCGCGATGCGAGACACTTCTCAGGATCGCTTATCAGGAAGGCTCGCTTAGTTGGGAGAAAATTGTTTCGTTCGGCGAAACTCTGCAGGTCAAAGTTCTTCGACCGATGCACCAATGCTGCCAGTGGGGACCCGATCAACGTTCTTAATAATGTCGTCTTTGGCTCTGTCGTCCATTTTATCAGCGGCCGTCCATGTTTTCCAAGTTGATCCCGTTTCGAATGACGACAATGGCTTCCATTCGGGTCTTGGACCGCCCACATCTAATATCACCAATAACCACACATTGTGTACTATCCACACCTTGTCGGGTAACAACCAATCCCTGACATGCCAAAAGTATACTTATCGAAAGCAGTTAGACTTGATACGTCAGTCTGTCAACTGGCCGCCGGCATCAGAGGACCGCCACGGAATTGCTTGTCTGTCAATATACACTTTGTTCAAGTTCACGTAACGCACGGTTCCAGTCTACTGAGAATGGATAGACTTGATACGTCAATCCGTCAACCCATCAGAAAATTTAAATGCGCCACACAATTACCAGCCTGAGTCAGATAGCTCGAATGAAATGAAAGGAATATGCCATCATCAACCGACAACATACATCACATCTGCGTGATACGCGCGCTCGTGTGGCATCAAAAGATCGGATGTGAATGCGTGAGCGTGTGTGGTCGGGCGAAACCCGCAGGACTTCCAACTCGAAGCCAGGCCCTATCCTGAATGGGTGAGGTGAGCTGTGAAGGCGGGCTGGGCCCTCGCAGTCACCTCGACCGGAGAACGAACAGGTGTTCGGGCGACAAGCGTCAAGTGAGATCAATGGCCTGTGGCCGTTGTCTCTGCGAGAGGGAGTGGTGGGTGGGTGACGACGAAAGAAAGCAAAGCCTGCAAGCGGGGCTCTGCTCCGAGTCAACCTGAACGAGGCGGGTGGAAGTAAAGAGAACTTAAAGAAGCCGCCACCTCGCTTAGCTCTCGCGCGTGCGGCCTCATCCTGCGCCGCTTCGTGCCTCCGCTTACGTAGGAGACCAACTTGGTACATAGTAACTCCGAGGCAGTACTGCGGCCTTGGAGACAGAATCCCAAGTGGCTGATGCATGCCGTGTCGAACATGCGTTCCTTGAGAAGCGCCTTGTCCTCGAGTTCGGGTGATGAGACCCAATGATACGCGAGTTAGGATTCAAATGTACCTGCATGGGTCAAGAGTGGAAGAAAAACGAGAGTGACATGCCAACGCGCTCGGTGTCATACAGTCCGTGTTGAGCTCATTGAACAGCTTCACCGCAATCGCGTCCTAACCTACCTCCGAGAAATGAATCGAGTGAGGCTGTGCCCGCGACCACAATCCTAGGGTGAGGGATGACCGATCTGCAGACTAGGTCGTTAGGACTCGGAAGCCGTGCACTATGGGCATCGTGGAAGCCTGAGGAGGTGGACTCGCAGGCATCAAGAATGGAAAACAATTGTCGCACTCAATGGGATTTCGCTGCGGGTGGTCAGGACTACAACCAAAAGTCTCTTCAAAGGTTTACCTTTCTTGAAGTCTCCCTGGTAAGTGACCAATCACAACTTGAACTTGAAAGTTTTTTCCGAACTGAATAACTTGTAGGCTGCACCAATGCCACGGAGATCAGGGATAAAGGCAAGGCATCCAGTGTGTGCCAACTTGAATCGGTCGGTTCGCCGATTTTGAAGTGCGTGGGACACGCGGCAGAGGCCGTCACCTCTTTGTAGTTTGACCCACTCCGAACGCGATGTGCGCCCGGAGCAGTACCGAAACGAAGAGCATACTGATGTCCCTTTGTCGACGTCATCTTCACGCTAATGTCCCATATGTACGCATTGAGCGGTCCTTGGCCTGTCATGACTACCGTCAACGTGACTCCAACTAGAACTCCGTCAATGAATAGGAGACTTGCTGACTTTCGCAAACTTGAACGTTTAAACGTCAACTTGTTGTCCACAAGCATATGCCAATGGTGTCAACGGTTCGTGCCTCGTGTCAGTGCTACTATAAGCATACAACATAAATTCATCTCATCTCATCTCATCTCATCTCATCTCATCTCATCTCATCTCAAGCATCCAACAATTCAACCGCGCTGCGCCGCTGCCCACCTCACCGCGTGCCTTCTCCCCTTTTCAACATCAACACCAAACCAGATCACCAACGACGCCGCCGTACAAATCGCAAACAAGAACGGGAACCCTTGCCAATTATTCTGCGTCTTGTCAATGATCGCCTGGACGACGTACGGCCCCATCATCGAGGAAGCGCGGTTGGAAAGACCAAAGAGGCCAAAGAACTGTGTGCGCGGGTCAGCGTAACGTCACGGTGGAGACGACAGAAAGTGTACCATGTTGTCGAACCCGGGTGGACTGAGCTCAGCCATCATCGTTTGCGCAAAGGCATAGTATGGTGCTTGGAAGAGACCGAATAGGACATTGTATGCCCTGAATTTGATCAACAACAGGCGTGCAGGTACTCCAAAGATGTCTTACCAAAACTCCCAAACATTGTGGAACCTAGAAAGATCATTATATATATAGACAAGGGGAAACGTGTTCACGACTTACCCAAACTTGTCGGTCCATATGCCAATCATACCCCATAGTGGGATCAGAATCGTCACCACGTTGGTAACAACAAACTACAGGACGATCAGGATCGTCATGCGCATACATCACGAGACAAACAAACCATTTTCTTGGTACTGATCTTCCAATAGCGTTGAACATACCAGAACACAAGAGTACTCAGGGTAGAAGTGATGGCCTGCGACAAACCAAGATATGTATTCTGTAAAAATGAGAAGCTAAACTTGTCGTTCTGACAGATAGACACGAGGGTGCCAGTGGTATTGAGCCCCTGAAAGGCGCATTCAGTCGAGTCGACGAGTTGAAAGAATGGTGTACTTGCATCTGCCAAGAGGAAAAAGGCAACAAGATATACAAAGGTATATGGGAGATATTTATATGTCTTGAGAGCTGCCCAGATCTGAAATCGACGTCAGCATGCTGTGTGCTGGATCATGGGATCGCTCGTTTACCTGTTTCCACCCTATGGTAAGATAACTCTCGCCTTTGGGAAGAGGAGGTCCCGGACGAGGAGACTGGTATATGACTAGACCACGATTAGCTATCTATGAATGTCTCGTTGACAAACACGCACACCACCAAATCCCGAGCAGAACCCAATACGAGTTGTCGCTATCGCACATTCAGTGATAAACGTTTTAAAAGGGCAAAAAAGAGCGTACAGAACCAGCGTATAATTGTCAACCTTGGGGTCATTTGCCGTCTTTGGCGGAAGGAGGAGCGCGAGGTTCAAAAGATACGTGGCAACATAACCGACATTACTGTGCACCTGACGTACAGGAGTAAGCATAAATTCACAGTCATGATCCCTGTACCCACCGTAGAGATGTTACTGATTCTATTCTTCTCGAGAGACTCTTCCGTTTCGTATTCCTCGACGGAAATCTGACCATTCTGGTACCGTTCACGTAGGTCGCGAGAGTGTGGGGTATTCCGGGCGAGACGGGGGAATGCAGCAGCGTAGAAGACCAAGGTTGCGCCATAGGAGACGAATCCGACAATATAGAGTCCCATGGCAAGTTTCCAACGATCCGGAGCTATACGACATCGTTCAATCCACGACGACACCCGCCTTCAAACCAGACGCACAGGTGAGTGCCATACAGGCATACTGTGCAGCCCAACAGATGACGGTCACGGCGAACAAGAGCCAGCGACCAAAAGTGCCATAGTCTGCTGCAGAACCGATAGTGGTGAATATGGCTGTCATGATCGCAAAACTGATCCCGTTGGCAACCAGGACGACACTCGCGATGGATTTGGTACCACCCATCCAAGGGACGACACATTGGCCCGAGGCAGTACTGGCAAGACAGGACGAGCCCGGACCAACAGTTGGATCGTAGCCAGCGGCTGTCGCGAGGCTTTGGAACAATGTCTGGGTATAACCGAGAGGACCGACACCCTGTGAGACGGGACGGACATTCAGAATAACACAAGATGGAAGAAGGTGCGCATACATTGTCGCCGTTGTAGTAGACTATGTTTGGTTCAGGACAGAAAGAGACGTGCAAAGGAGTGACGCACGATAGTAACTCCAAAGCTCCTTCCTGGTAACGACAGGCTCGTCTTTCTCGACCGTGGCAATGAGCCTGCTCGACTTGATACCCTTGACGGGTGAGTCTGAGTCCAAAGTGGAGTCGCCATTGTTCTTTACGTCGGTCGGGTCGGCAAAGTGGACTTGACGCTCTGGAGGAGAGACGAGCGACATGGTGGGTGGTCTACTGTAACCAGGCAAGTAGTAACTGAGACGACGCCTAAAGAAAGAATTGAACGTACCTTGGGTCATGAGGTGTCGATGGTCACGAGAACAAGAATCTCGTGGCATCCGTAGATAAGACCCGGCTCGCTTAAGTTCTCTTTCCCCCCAGCAGCGCGCAGGACGATATCGTGGACGCTCGACAGCTGCAGTATCGCACGCGTGCCGTGTTTCCACCCAGCAAACCTCTGGGGAGTGTTTCGGTGCTGGTAACCGCCCTGCGATATCATCCAATGCAGCTGGATGACAGTCGTAATTTGCAATCGGAGCGCTGCTCATTCCATCTAATGTCGCATGTTGTAAAGGAACGAGGCGTTGACTACACTTTCATGTACCCAACCAATGACAACCCCCTTTGCCTTTGTTCCTCGCGCCGTCTCCAAGTACACCAAAGAATGGCAAGGAATATCCAGACCTTCCCCATCTCCATCACCACCACCCGACCCCACCACCGATTCAGACGATGAACACGACAGAGACATCGAACCGGTCCACCCAAAACACTCCACCCAGGACATCGCCTCCCTCATTTCCCTCGCCCTCTCCGACTACAACATCTGGCTCGACCACGACCTCCGCTGGAAACTCGATGCCTCTTTACACGACGACACCTCCCCCGACAACGTTGCATGTACGTCTTCTCCTGCTCGTCCTCATGCTATGTTGACCTCTGCATAGTCGTACCCATCAACTACATCCTCCGCCGACTCCCATTTCGCGGTTCACTAGCCAGCAGCCTCCCTGAACCCTCCGAAACCGAGGTGGTCAAAGCCCTCCGCACGCACGCGAGTCGCACCCTCGAGGTGCGCATGCGTCTCCCCTCTTCTTCCTCCTCTGCGTCCGTTTGGTACGGCACCGGAAAAACCTCTCGCAAGAAAGACGTCGGTGGATACGAAGTACGCCGAAGAGATTGTGCGACGCTACGTGATCGTCCGTCGTGTGGATGGACACGTGCCCGGTGGGATGACTTGACCGCATACATGGTGCGTTTCCTCCTTCCCTCTCTAAACCATCTCTCATCTTATCCTCTCGACGCCACCAGGAGTGCATACCACCCCAATACCGCAGTATCGGGGGTATCGTTCGTTTCGCCGAATCGCTTTTCCCGGATACAGAAGTAGAAGCAGACGTGGTCCCACATCTTCGCGTTCAAGGCATCACCCTCCCTCCCCACTACCTCGACAAACCAGGGGACGCGCCTAAATGCAAAGGATACGCCCTCGTCACGTTTTCAACCAAACCAGACCTCGACACCGTCCTTGACGAGTGGCCTTGGAAACGGCGCCGCGTACCCGTCCCTCCCAACGACAACGACGACGGGAACGCGTCACCCGTCATGAAAGAGGCGCACAAGTATGGGTTGCGGGCGATCTCCAAGGCGCGTTGGGACGCGCTGAACGAAGAGTACCTCCTCTATAAACAATCCCTCGTGGAAGAGGTGGCGCGCGCAGAGATGGAAATACAGCACTCGGGTCAAGGCGCGCCTGACGACAACGACGACGACGAGAGCAGCGAACCCTCCGCCTTACCTCACTCTCCCCACCCAGAGACACAAACGCAGACGACACCCTACTCGCCCTACCCATTCGACTGCCTCGTCTTTGTGCGTAACGTCCACCCAGATACGAACAAGACCATGCTCAAATCGCTTTTTACGCAAGCATTCCAAGACCAGGGCCAAGATGGAACCACGTCCACGGCCGGTCTCGACTATGTCGACTTTAACAGAGGCATGGATACGGTGCGTGCCCTCCCTCCATCTCTCTGCAGGACTAATTGCTCACCGCGTCCAGTGCCACCTTCGTCTCGCGTCCCCAGATCATGCAACACAGTTGACAGCCTACTTTAATGCACGACCCGCTACGCAGACCCATGGACTGGATGCGACAGGGCGAACACCCCTCGCAGACGACAAGCCGATCATGATGGAGAGGGTGCGAGGGAAAAAGGAAGAACTCTATTGGGAAAAGATACCCGACAAGGTACGACGCCAAGCCGTAGACAAGGTCGTCCAGGCCCAGCGCACACGTGACGCCGAGCGGTCCGAACGCAACGGTGCCAGCGGCAGCAGACAGAGGAAACGCCCGCGAGAATGTTGAACGTGACAGGATGCCAATCATGCGTGTTCATCTCGAGATGGGCCCATTTTGAAATGGCCCCATCCCTTGCTTGCTTCCATCCACCTCCATGCGGCGGGAGCAGTCCGGCCCGGTCCACCGCCCGCCAATTACTAATTAACAACGTCCATTTGCGAGAACAAGCCCATGACATCGACGTGAGAGAGGTAGCGTGAAGGAAACAAAAAAGTACAACAGGGGGTGAGGGATAACGATAAGCGTAAACACGACTATACGTGACGTCCGCGCGCCCTTACGATCAACTGGAAGAAGCAACGTGTATATGAGATGGACAGAATAAACTTGAACGCATGAATGTATACCAGTGTGTTTCACGACGCGTCTCCGGTCGAATGAGCGACCAATTCAGAACCGGGCTTGGTCCCTGCCTGCGCCAACGGACCCGATCGCATCGGCACCAGAGCCACACTACACCGACCCTGCGGCCCCCCACAATACGCCGTCCTCGAATGTACGCTCAGCCCCTCACCTCGGTACACCGAGGAC